>JAODOY010001771.1:35289-61338 GCA_025399855.1 Forbesichthys papilliferus
TCTTGAAAACTTGTTAGTAAGTCACTGTATCGTAGAGCTTTTTTACCTGGATGTGCTACTGAAGACAGGAAACCTTTCTTCCTGTCTAATTTGTTTAGTTAATCTGAATAAATGGCTCCAGTTTAAACATTTTGCAAGAACTCAAATGAATCAATCATAGCCAGTTCTTCAATCCTGGCAAAAACAGTTAGGGAATAACGGTATCGTGAGTTCTACTGAAGACAGGTGATCTATTTTTTTGTGTATTTTCCTGATTAAACGGCTTCAGATTTAAAAATTGCATTAACTAATGAGAATCAATTAAATCAGTCAGTTTTTTCACCAGTTCATCACAAAGATCTTAAAAACCGATCATGCAAAAAAACAAACAACAATTGTTCTGTTGTATGTTGTTCAGTGTTTGCTTTTTGACATCTCTCTCTCTCTCTCTCTCTCTCTCTCTCTCTCTCTCTCTCTCATTCAGACCCTACCTGGCTCTCCACCAACCTGGGCATCCTGACCTGCATAGAATGTTCTGGAATCCACAGAGAGCTGGGCGTCCATTACTCCAGGATCCAGTCCCTCACGCTGGATGTCCTCAGCACCTCAGAGCTCTTGGTACTACACAGACGCACATCACACATGATCTAATTAACTATATTTTCAACCAGATTCAATCATATGTCCAACAACCAGACCACTGGACTACCCTAGACTATGCTGCAATGTGATAAGCAAAATAAGGAATACGATCTAGATCCTCTGCTGGGATATTATGCAAGCCATCTTTGTAGTTTGTTACTAGTTAAATCTAGCCCAATATTAGCTGGAATGTCTTGTTAAGACCAATTTGGATAGATTTTCTTAAAATTAAGAAAAATTAAAAGTATTTTCTAATGTGAAAATGTTTTCTTTTTAGACCAAAAAAACATTCAATAATATGTCCTTCTACCTCTGTGTCCGATTGCAGTTGGCGGTCAGTATCGGCAACACGCGGTTCAACGACATCATGGAGGCGGGTCTTCCCAACGACTCTGTCAAGCCCCTCCCACAAAGTGACATGTGAGTCCCTGTCCGAGCCACTGCAGCCCGATTGGTCAAAAATCGACAGCGGTTGTTGTCAACAACAGTTGCACCGTGACATTTAGTTTTCTATTGCTCTCTTTATTGCCAACCATTCAGGAATGCCAGAAAGGAGTACATCGTTGCAAAGTACGCGGAGCGGCGCTTTGTCGTGCGGCGAGAGGAAGTGGATGCCAGCCGCGTTTACGACGCCGTGAAGAGCCGAGACCTTCTAGCCCTCCTTCAGCTGTACGCCGAGGGGGAGGACTTGGCCAAACCGCTTCCCGTCCACGATGGGCCGGTAATGATGATTCACACCCACATACACCGTGAGACACTGCATCTCGTAGAATTGTTTCCCTGTCGAGATGTGACAGCATGTTATCATACTCATATGTCACACTAAATCCCCATTGGATTCAAATGACATACTTTAAGTGCAGCGCAGCTTCTCTTTAAAGGCATAGTCTTTAAAGTCTTGAATCATTACAACCGCCTACATAGTGTTTTAAAACTTTTTTATGTCTTCAGTAGCAGAGAATAATTTCTAATTTGCATGAAGGAACTACTTTTAGCAAAAGTCACACCACCATTATGTTTGAATGCAAATCTCAAGCAGATGATTGGACAAAGCGCACACATGCATACATACCCATGAAATTGTGCGTGCTTAACCTGACTTCTACCTTGTGGGATAACTGCACACAGTTACATGTACATACAGTAGCTGCTATTTACACACGGGGCGCTGATTTTAAATCTGTTTTGCTACTACCATTAAAGTAAACACTTTGTTCGATTGCTTGTGTGGGCTAGTGTGTTAGAGGTTACTGTTTTAACCACAGCCTTTCTTTTCCCCAACTCTGCATAAAAAATGCACTACTTCCTCTTTTCCACACATCTTCTTCTCTTTAATCATATTCTACCGTCTTGTCACCCGTTTCCTGTTCAGGGAGTCTTAAGGCGTCTGCATAACACGACTGAGATCACTTGGTGTGTGTGTGTGTGTTGACCGTATGGCTGGAGTTATTATTTCAGCTATTTGGGTCAGAGCTCACGTCTCTTGGGACAAGGCAGGCTAGTCATGGTTAGGCTTGTACTTTTCCTGCATTTCTTACCATTCATCATTTTTTAAATTTTCCATTAAGACTCTTCTTGGTTCTTGGTTTATTTATTAAAAGTATTATCTTAAAGGTTTAATCAGCAGTTTTTGTCAAATTCAGCGAATATCTCCTTGCGGTGCACGAGATGGCCGTTCTGTGTGCGTTTTGAAAAAAGAATCTGGTGTTTCTACACAGCCTTGGCTTTGTAAATGGGAACACAAACAAATGGTGCAGACCACACCATAACAATATCCCAGCCTTGGCCAATGGGTTCCAATGTGTTGGGCAGAGCTTCTGAGGGAGCACTCTATGGCATTGAAGGAAGATGTGCTTCTGTTTTGATAACTTGTTGATATCGGAACTCTTATCGACAAGCTTTCTCCAGAATGAGCGACTATACAGTCCTTAAGTAATTTCAAATATCTACATTCAAGTTGAAGCAATGACACAGATGAACAAGCAACATTATACCTACGTGTGTTTTTATACTCTTAGGACATCAGAGAGACAGCCCTTCACCTCGCTGTACGTCTTGAGGAGAAAAGTTCTCTGGCACTGGTGGATTTTCTCATCCAGAACAGGTCTGACATTTTATAAAATGTGTGTTTTTAAAATGCATGTTAATCTCGCCCGACATATAAAAGATATAGATGCAGTAACATGTTGCCTCTGTTATTACCAATAAACGATTACACAGTAACATGTTTGTGTGTGTGTAATCTTATACATGTCCACCATAGTAACTGTTTGGAGAGAAGAACGACAGAAGGAAACACAGCTCTACATTACAGCATTCTGCATCACAAGCCAGAGTCTCTGAAACTGCTGCTTAAAGGAAAGGCTACCCTCCACATAGGTGCTTATTAACCCATCACATTCGTAACGGATATGACGTTGTAGCTCTGTTTTCAGACCATAAAATGGTGTCAATATTAACAGCAGCATTGATGTTTCTCATCACATATCAATTATTTTACAATCTACATTTTAGGGTGCAGTTACACTTTTTTTAAAAATTGTCATTTGAACATTCTCCATTGTCTATTTATACTCTTCCCAGTGAATTCTTCCAGAGAGACGGCTCTGGATATTGCCCGGAGTCTACAGCATACGCAATGTGTCGAGCTGGTGAGTGGTTTGTTACTGTCTTGATAAACATCACATACATTGGATAACATCCAGGGTAAACATATAATTGAGTTTTCTTACCAGTCATTTTGCTACCTGCCATTTATTTGATTCTGTTTATATTATGCGCTGTGACCTTTAGGTAATGTTTTAGTGACATTTGGAGAAACATCTTTGGTAAATATGGCATGGCTTAAATGCAGGCCAAGTCATTCTCAAGAATGTTTGCTAACTTTGAACTCCAATCAAAACAAACTCTCAGAAGCTCTGCCTCACACATTGAAACGCATTGCAAAGCCAAGCGGCACTGTTATTGTGAGCGGTGTTCCCAACTTTATGTTTCTATTTACGCAGCCAGGGCTGTGAATAAGTACAGGAATATTTTTACAGGAGATATTTGGAGAATATAACAGAAAATATATTTGCTTACAGTTAGCTTGCAATATCTGACTACCTTTAACCTCGTAGTCATTTCTGAGTTCTGTGTGTGTGTGTGTGTGTGTGTTTGTTTGTTTCAGTTGGAGCTGGCCCAGAGTGGAAAGTTCAACTCTCAGATCCACGTGGAGTTCATGTGGGAGACTCAGGAGTCCCAGGAGCTGTATGACAGTGAGGACGACCTGGATGAGAGAGTAAACAATCCCTCCGACAGCTCAGCTTGCCTTCATATTCTGACATGTTTTTTACGGGGCTTTTCCCCCAATCTTCAGTCTCTCTCTGTATAGTATCACCAACCCTCTACCTTTCTCTCCACCACCCCCTCCCATCCTTCCCCCCGTCCAGTTGAGTCCGTTGCCCAGAGTCCATCGCTCCCCTCTTCCATCAAACGGAACCGCTGGAGCCCGCCGGAGCGTGGCTAACGGGGCTAAAGCGTCTGACCGGGCTAGCAGGCCCTGTCAGACGTACGAGAACCTAGAGTTCCTGTACATGAACCCACCCGCCAACAGCGCCCCGTCTGGAAGCTCCATGCCACCTCCGCTTCCCGCTAAATCCATCCAGAGAGGTTAGCATGTTGTAAACGCAGTCGTGTTCTAGGCTGCCAGGGATATGCAAATATTTTATTTGCATGCCTTACCTGCCCCTATCATTCAGCTATTTCGCCTGCAGGTCGCTCAGACCCCCAGATCTCCGCGGCAATGCAGGAATGTCACCCCATCCCGAGACGCTCCTCCAACCCGGCACCGCACTCGGCCGGCTCCCCAAAGCAGGCCAAGCGCGGCCCCCCCTCGCCCGGCGTGGACGGCCAGGGCCAGGGGGGCAGGCCCCCACGCTCTCCCCATGGACAAGGGGTTCTGCTGAGGGCACAGAGGCAGGCAGTGTCCTGGGAGGGTCAGCCCAGCACCAGCTCTCAAGGGAGTGTCACTCCCACGACCGCCCAGAGCCACATAGGACCCATCAGGTAGAGCGCACTGCTGTTAGCTATACTTAGCTCCTGCCTTAGAATCCAATATTAATTCATTAATGCATTAATTAATATGAGGGATACTACAATGATGATGATAAGAAGAAATACAATAATAGAAAAATAATTTAATAAAATTAAGAAATAAATGAAGAAAATAAAGGTTTCGCTCTAAGCACTTCATTATTTTCACTTTTAGCAATTATCTTTGACATTTGAATGATATATTGGTCATGTGTTAATGATAATGATGCTGTCATTATTCTAACAGAATGTTGTTTGCTTACAATTTCCAATTATATATATAATTATATTTTTTAACTTTGGAGAAAAATGTCTGCCAAATTCTGTAAATGTTAAAGAGATATAACAGATTATATTGACTTTATTTAGCATTTACTTCTTTGCTTACAGTGCCCTCTGTTGGAGAGTACTATACTATTATTCTCTATTCATTGAATGTTTTCCCCTTTCCATAATCAATTTATATACAGTAAGTAATTAATATATCCATCCATCCATCTTTATCCGCTTATCCGGAGTCGACTCACGGGGGCAGCAGCTCCAGCAGGGGACCCCAAACCTCCCTTTCCCGACCCACATTAGAAAGCTCTGACTGGGGAATCCAGAGGCGTTCCATTGCCACTGTGGAGATATAATCTCTCCACCTAGTCCTCGGTCTTGCCGAGGCCTCCTCCCAGCTGGACGTGCCTGGAACACCTCCCAAGAGAGGCGCCCAGGGTGCATCCTTAGCGGATGTGGATGGATAGATGGAATTAATATAACTTATTTTCCTGGTGTGGTCCTAGTTCGGAGAAGACCACGTCGTACCGCCGCATCAGCAGCGTGCCAGTGGTCCACGGGAAGTGTAGCCTGGTGTCT
The DNA here is from genome assembly GCA_025399855.1 of Forbesichthys papilliferus. NCBI lineage: Eukaryota > Metazoa > Chordata > Actinopteri > Percopsiformes > Amblyopsidae > Forbesichthys > Forbesichthys papilliferus. The sequence goes on from JAODOY010001771.1 coordinate 40,843, forward strand.
GTGGCTGCTGTGGGCAGCCAGGAGGAGCTGTACTGCAGCCTGGAGGGCTGCGGCCCTGGCCTGGCGCCGGCCCCCGCCGCCCCATCTCCCCCTGCGCCCGGCCCCCTGCGGCAGCGCAGGAACGCCATGGTAACAACATGGTGGTTTAACACATCAAGTTTAGTCCAATTATGAATGTGCCTGACTGTGTCTGTTGTCATGTCATGAGACCTAAGAGTCAATATGAATGTGCCTGACCGCCCCCCCCTTTCCCATTGCCTCCCCCCTCCCTTCTCTCAGGTTTCAGGCAGCAGGCCCAAACTGAAGCGGGTCAAAGCTCTGGTGGACTGTAGAGCTGTCAGTTCTGAGCAGCTAGCGTTCTTCAAAGACGAGATCATTGTGGTTACGGCCAAGGATGACCCCCACTGGTGGGTAAGTGCAACTGCAACTTTCTTTTCTGCTTAAAGAGGGGGATCATCAACTTTTTTGTAAGTAATGTGAAATATGGATTAAAAAAAACATTTTTTAATTATATTTTATATAAATGATGTACTATATTGTACAAGGAAATACGGTAATATACTGTATTCTACAGGTTGGACACATCGAAGGCGACCCATCGAGGTGTGGGACCTTTCCTGGTAACTACGTCCACAAACTGGGAGATTGAATGGACAGCCCTGGGTACTGCAGCACTGTGGTATCTGTTCAAATTCTAAGATTTCTTTTTTTTAGCAAGCTTCCAATGTGTCTACAAGAGGACTTTAAGGCTCTGGGACACCTGAGGATATAGTCATCACCCTCTTATGGAATTTAATCCTACTGCATTTATTGGATCAATGGAAATCTTTGCAACCTTTTTAAACCATTTGAACTAGGAAGGAAATGTTTTTCAACGTTCCTGTTCTTTCAAGTCTCAAGTTATTTATCTTAGTAAAAACGGACTGAATATGATACGCATTCTTTTGAGGTCAGTTTGACCACAATTGATGAGTGCCCACTTACAGTTCCTCTCTGAACCTCTGCTCACACAGGAGTCCTACTCCAAAAGAGAAAAGTCACTTAAAGCATTTTAACCGTCCTCCGGAGAGGACGCGGACACGTGAACGCGTGCCTTGCCTGACGCTGTGTGGAGATGGACACGCCAGTTAGTGTTGTCGATTGGAAACCGGAGTCCTTTCCTTTCAATCACAGTGAGTTTAAAGCTTTGAGGCCGAGGTAGAGAAGGTGGGTTTTGTCATAGCCAGTGTCTTGTTGCCTGCTCTGGGACCGGAGAGGGGGAAGCAGCCGGCTGCTGGGAACACTGGACGTAGTTCTGAACCTTAATGTGCCCCCCCCCAAACCTGCTTCTGGGCGTAGATCCAGGGCTAACTGGAAGGATCCAGTTTCTCGTGGCTTCAGGATTCCGTCGCTCTCCAGAGAATAAGGAAGGCCTGTTTGGAAACGACACCACATCTTGATTCTACTGGGGAAATGACACTTGAAGATACAATATGAGAGCTTGTTAATGATGCCTGCCCAGTAGTTTCTTGCACAGTGAACGCGCGCACACGCATACATCCTGTAACCCATGTGTGCGACGTGATGTATCACCAGCGTACATACCCAAATGCACACAGCAGTGGCCATATTTGTTTACCGTTTCATGATGGAAAGAAACTCTAACTATAATATATGGCATTTATTTGCATGCATGACTGTATTGTACATATGCTTCTGAAAACTTTCCAGTGTTGTGTGTATATATATTTGAGATTTGACCTTTCTAATGACTTATAATAACATGATTTTATTATGGCGGCTAATGGTCCTAGTGTATGATGCAGCTTAAGCCTTAAAGCACTTGGTTTCTTATCAGATTACGTTTCCATCTTTCATTTGCAGTGGAAAATGGTCCTTAGAGAGAGAGACGAGACATAGAGCATGGAATGCACTCAGTGTTCAAAAGGGATCTCTCACAACCACCTTAATTAGGAGAAACCATTATTAGAAATGGAAAGTGCACATTCCACAAACACTGAAAGATGGTCTGAGGTGTCCAAATACAACAGGCGTTCACTTCCTTATAAGCATTAATGTGTTTACATGAGGATTGTCTCGCTATGTAAAATAACTGTTCTAATTATTTAGCAGACGCTTTGCTATAAGGTCCACATTTCTAATGCCCTGCTTGCAAGTAACCCGTGTAATAGAGTTGAAACTCTCCTGTTAATTCAATTAAATGTTTACTTAGCCTACACAATGTAAACAGTAGATTTAATTTGATCATACTTGTTTGTATAAGATTAGAATTTGCTTGTTTTGACATTTGACACGCAATAAAGTACCACACTTGTTTTATAGTTTTATGTGCACATTTGTTATAGTACATAGCAAGTGATCTGGTAGCTGCTTGAGAGGCTAATAACATTCTGATGGAGCCAGTTGCCCATTGCTGGCAGTTTTCCTTTTTTTGTTTTTAATCTAAAGGTTGTAGATTAGAATATAACCACTTGGCTCAGTGTTACAAGACATGTTTGGATGCCCTAGCTGAGTTTATTTCAGGATCACGTTCCCACCTATAGACCACCCTGATCTCGGGAACTTCCGTTTAATTTCGCCGTGAGAATCTGGAAAGCTTAGATAGGAGCAACTGAACTTTACAATTGGTGTTGTGTTTATAGCTATACGGTGTGGTTTAGGTGTGGCGATACCAAAAACGACCAGATGGTTCATCCAATCAACTGCCAAGTATTTGAAGTACATGCCCTTTTCAAACTGTTTCAATGTACGGCTACCCAGATGGACTTGTAATCATAATAATAATAATAATAATAATACATTTTATTTGTAACACACTTTACATTAGAAGAATCCCAAAGTGCTAGTTTTTGTGACAATAATTAATCTGGCATGTCAGGTTAACCCCCATCGCCACCCCTCCTGCTGCTGGATGCATATAGTTTTATGGCTGGATGTCATCAGTCCGCCTGAAATAGAGGCGGAGGTGTGTGTGGCCACTAGAGGGCAGAAGTGCAGGGCTACGGTGTTATAGTGGTTCAAATAGGGTCGTGTTTACTGTGTTGACGAGAAATCAAACGAGAGTCCATATGAACGCAGCATAACTCTACCTGAGGGGTATCAGTCACACCATCTTAGTTTTATTGCTTTTATGCATGTTTGTATGTATTTATGTTCTAAACAAACAGCACACTGCCCTACGTGCCTGCGACCTATACCAAGCCCCGCCCCCTTCACTTGTCCTAGTTACTGGTTGGACAAAACCACACAAGTGATTACGGGAAAACAGACAGTTAATGGAGTTTCTGTCAGATTACAAAAAGCCTCAACTGCTATTGGAGGACAGGTGAAAAAGGGGCGGGGCTTGGGATAGGTAAATTCTTGCAAAACGTTCCGTCCTGAATGTAGAAGTGGTGAGACCCACCTCCTAGCCAGGTTAGCGATAAACTACTAGTCTATATTGTGTACTTTGTGGCCTGCTATCTTCTCCTCGGGCTGTGACCCATTTGATAAATATCCACGTGCAGCTGTGCCCATTATAGTATCTGCTCGGGTTTACACTGTGTGCTGCAGCTAAGAATGAGCCCAGTTTCACTTAATATCCCAGCCCGATTCTGTGACTGGATATCCTGGATTTGTTATTGTGATCTCGAATGTGGAGACTGACCCATGTGTAAATGCCATGATGCATTTTTATTAATTTGTGATATGGAATCTGTGTGTGTGCGCACAAACACGGGTCTGTACTTCAAAGTTAAAACATACACCGAATTATTTTGGTGTTTTCATTCCTTCTGCTGGTTAAACCCTATATAAATGGGTAGGCTAATGCATTTTCAAACGTGTGCAACATAGATTATCATCACCTTAATGGAGTTCATAAATCCTGATTTGCAATAATGGGTTGGAAGAGGAATATATTACTGCAGAGAACACTGGTTATCTAACTATGCTTTGCCTGAACAATGAACTGCAAAACAAGAAAAAGTTGAGTAACCAAATGTGCAGTTATTCAATAATAATGTTACATGTAACATTATTTAAATAAATAATCAAATTAAATTATACATCATCTCCCCATGATTATATTTCACTGTGTATTTAGTAAGTCATTTATCAAAAATGTCAGAGCCATAATAAAAAAAAAAAAACGTTTTTCATCATTATCAGTATATTGACTTATTTCAGTCTTTTTTCTTAGTTACCAGCAACTTTACGTCAAGCTGTGGTTTTCCTTGTGCACTGTGCTAGCTCTGCATGAAGATACCTTTCCTGCTTAGTGCTGCCTTCAAATCAGGAAGTGAGTGTGCAAATCAGTGTGCAGTACTTTATTAGAATCATACAAATATCATAACCACTTTGCATTTAAAAACCACAATCAAGTCAAATATTTGAATGATTACATTTGTCACTATTAAGTGTTTCTCTTCAGCATGAGCTGAATAAAATTATCCACACGTTAAACAATTTGTAAATTTATTTTAATTTCTGTATGTCTTATACTAAAACAGATTAGCCTGCCTTACTAACTTAAACAGGTGAACACATAAGAGAGAAATCTGTCCCCATATATATTTAATATTTTAGCAATGCACTCAAGTAGTCTAGCGAAGCCTAATAACTTATGGAAGTGTAAAATATGTCTTCTGTGAGCAAAGTTTCTCATTAATCTTAGCTGAGACTTTCTGAATGGATAGATAGCAAACATTTTTTATAAAGCAATGTGTTTGACTCAGGCAGGATTGGAACAATAAAATGTTCATAGAAAATCTCAAAAAGAAACTTCTTATTAAGAAATTGAAATATTAATGAAAGGTATAATTTTCTAATTGAAAATGGGTTGACTACAATGTGGCTTTAATTTGATCATATTTATAGATTAGTATAGATCTTGAATTATTCTTAAATTACAATATAAATATTTGTGTTTTAAAACAATATGCCAATTGTACCAGAAAGTATTATAGAGCATATCACTCTGCACAAATAAACAAACACAAGATATACATTTCGACAATGATTTGGACATGGTTGGTGTGACGTGGTTATTTCACTCTTGTGGCCATAAAGGGCTGATAGAGGTTTCTGTTGTAATATAAGCACAGTTCAGTATGTTCTTATATGAGTGCTTGACGTAAGTTATTACAGTAGAGGCTATAGTTTCAACGACCGGTTCAAATCAGGTAAGAGAGATTGTAGTGTATAGCCTACTATAACTATGACGAAAGTAATCACAGTTAACGTTACATTCTGCAAATGGGCCCATAGCTCTTTGGGTGTTGTCGTTTATTTATTTATTTATTTTTCTCCCAAGAATACCCAAACATGCTGTGTCAAAATAATTCCCATACAATGACACGGCTTAGGTTTGTGATAGTCACCATCTTATCAGTTTCACCATCAGCATTGCCAATACACAGGTACTGCATAAAATAGGAAGGTTGCTGTAAAAATGCTGTTTTAAGTCAAAAGTACGTTGAGTTCTAACAAAATATATAGTTCATATAGGCCCAAGTGCACATGATAATAGCTTACGCCGCCATTTGTTCAGTACAGATACAATCTATACTGTCTAAGATGTAGTTTGGTATACCTCTGTAGTTCCCGTTGTCATTGTTTATGTATAAAATATAAATATATTCAGCAACTATAGTCATTGATATTCCTATATGCCAAATGCTGCAAATCCTTTTAGTTGCAGGCTATGAGTCATTAAAGAATTACATGGGATGTGTCAACTCCATTGTGAATACTGTGCATGTTCATCAACGTAAAATAAGCAAATTGTGTTCCTGATCATATTTGAACAATCTAATGTTAAGCCCTTCGAAAACAACCAAAGTTAACTATAATAGCTTTTAAACAGCAGTAGCCTACAATAGCCACTGCAAGCAAGTAGCCTATAGTCTTGACATTTACACCTATATCACCTACAGTACCGCCAGCCCAGACTCAGAGCAATATATCACTTGCTATTATGCTGCCTGACAAGATACATACAAACCCCTAAATCTAATGGGTCCCACCCACATGCAGTAACAAGTACCGGACATGAATATCCCCCAAAGGCCAGTCAATAAACATTCAACCCAAGGCTGCTCATGAATTCAGAAAATGTACTGTATGGACAAGCTGTACATGCTGTCCATACGACAGCATGTATGCATTTCTAGCCTATTCTTTATTCTACATATAGAGAAAGTATTGTGTGTTTTTCCAGTTCCTGTTAACAGTTAAAACCTTCCAGTTCCTGTTAACAGTTAAAACCTCTGGATAGCAGGGCAGAGTGAGATGTAGACTCTCCAATGGCCGTATATGCTATTTACGATTGATGCTGTGAGGGGATTGAATGTCTGCTTCCGCACTGTAGCTTTTCATGGGCAAAATTAGATACCGTTAGTGTGTTAGCTGTGCTTTCTCAGAACGCACACGCACGCACACACACCATTATATACTGTATGTAATCTTAATGTGCTTGACTGGGCATGAGGCAAAAAATATTACATAAAACCCTGTGATTGTTATCTATGTATAGAAACCAGGTCATCTATGTGGGGCGCAAATTGCTGTGCACGTGAACGTGCACGTGAACATGCACCCAACTGAAGGATCAGCTGTTAGTCTTCTCAGCAGCTCTCTTCCACAGTTCCACAACGAGGAAAGTGGTTTACTCTTTGACACAAATATTACGTTTTTTCGACCACCTCACATTGCACAGTTTCTGAATTTGTATTGTGAGTCCTGGATCTACACTAAACGTTATCAGTGGACGTTATCAGTTAACCACATGGTGTCATTCTCTGACCTGTAACATATATTCTCTCTGAACAATATTCCATAGCTTTAAAAACCTCAGCACTATAAAGAAATTGTTACATTTGTTTGCCTCGCCACTGAAACCACTGTTCTATTTAAACGTAAAAAACAAGATGATATTAAAGATATCTCATTTGTTTTGTTTCAGCTGAATGCTGCAGATAGCCTCATACTACTAAACAGCCTTACAAACACAGCAGGATTCTACATTGTGAGATACATTCAGTTATTCTCTTGGAAGAAAGACATTGGGGTTAGGAGATACGATGTTGCCGAGCGACTGAAAAAGATGCCGCAGGTGGAGATGTTCCAGAATAAATTGCTCCCATCCTTTCCTTCAGTCCTTTGTTCCCTGTGTAACTACACAGAGGGATTAACCCCTTCTGTACAAAACAAAAACAATCACGTGGATGTTGTCAAAAAATCCAAGGCACGTTTTTAAAACATTTCATGGTCATCCTGTAAGATTCTTATTGATTCCTGCTGCATATTTTTCTCCATCAGTCTGTGTCCCTTGGTTTTATATAAGTGCAGTTAAAGGTATAGTAAGCCATATTGGAGAAAGCTTGCTTATACTTGAACTGAATAAACACAACTCTCCCTTCAATGGCATAGGGTGCTCCCTCAGAATCTCCGCCCTATGGGAATACATTGAGAAGGCTATTATATTGTTGTTCGGTGCAGTCACTTTGTTGTGTTCCTATTTAAGAAGCCAAGGCTGTGATTATTTCTTCAGCATGCACAGAGAACGGTAAGATTGTGGACCGCAGGGGAGATATTTTAATGAATTGCCTAATTGCTTACTATACCTTTAACTATATTCCTGTTCATCTCCGGTTCACTTCGCCCTTCACGTCCGTCCCAACCTTCACTGGATGAAAAGAACGTTCTGTTCCCTTTTCTCTTTTCACGTACCTCTGTGACAGTTTGCGTTCTCTACTACTACATCCACATTGCTCTGTCTGGAGAACTGTTCTGTAAGCCTCCCAGGCTCTCCTCGGCTTCTGCTCTTACACGCATCATTTGAGAGAGTGGAAAAAATGGAAAATTACCTATTCACACCACGGTTAAATGAACTCCTTCTGGCTATAGCTTTTAACACACATTTCAGACACTGCTGTCGAACATGGCGCTCTCTCCTACAGTACACCTACCTGCGCAAAATGCTAGGGGGGAAAAATACATTTGTGACACCACTGCATTGTTCGGTTTGCTAGCGACAGCCTACAATAGGCCTACATCATCCCTATTTCCTCCACCAGTGTGTTCCACATACTATCTGCTGACCAGGTAGCTCCTTGCTAGCAATGGCGGTATGGTGGCTGGCAGGCACTCTGGAGACCCCGAGGACCAGCCCTGGGGGGGGGGTTAGGAGAGCAGAACGGTTGAATGAAGCACCAGTAGAAGTCAGAGAGAGAGAAACAGTGGAGGTCTGGGCCTCAGGTTTGTGATGTAACGCGCACTGGTGGGCCGGGGGAAAGTATAGAGCAGTGTGGAGAAGCGATGGACCTCCGGTGGTCCTACTTGAGCTTGACGGGCCAGGGCAGGCAGGTGCGCAGTCCTAGCATGGAGGAGAAGACGATGGTGGGCCGGTGTTTCTTGAACTTCAGGCCCTTCTTGAGCCGCTGGCTGTTCTCCGCCACGAACAGCTCCCCCTGCTGGGCGCCGTCGGAGATGCGCGACACCAGCTCGCCGTGCACCACCACCTCCTGCTCGGAGCGCACGAACACCTCCCGCAGCTCCTCCAGCCGCCGCTCCATCTCGTGGACCACGCGCTGACGCTCCTCCACCTCCAGGAGGCGACGGCGGGCCGCCTGGAACTCCATGCTGGAGCTGGGCGTGACCAGCCGGGAGGAGGGCGCCGTCGCGGCCGACGGGGCCTCGAGGGAGCCCGCCGGCGGGGCTACGCCCCCACCGCCCTCCGCCACCCGGCGGAAGTCGCCCATGGAGATGGAGCGCCGTGTGGCCGGGGAGGCAAGAGCCAGGAAGGTGGAGGGCGCCAGCGGTGGGAGGGGGGTGGTGGAGGAGGGGGAGGAGGAGGAGGAGGAGGAGAAGGAGGGGGGCACGACGGGCGGGATCATTTCCGGATGCGGGCCAGTGTTCTTGAAGGCCGCCGCCACGTCCTCTGGCGCCTCCTCCTGGTCGGAGATGTCCCCCGGCTTCATCTGCCCCTCCATGCCCCCCCCCCACCCCCCCTGTTGCTCTTGATGTTGTTATTGCTAATGCTGCTGCTATTGTTGTTGTTGTTGCTGTTGTTGTTGTCGCTGTTGCCGTCGTCGTCGTCTCTCCCAGCAGCGCGGCGTGTTCGTACTCAGAGCAGCGCACGGCTCAGGCTGTTGTGTGCAGAGCTCCATTCATTAATAACAGATGGAGGCTCGCTCTCTGATGCTGCCTCCGCGTGAGTCCGACGAGCATGGGGCTGGACGAGGAGCCTGCCGGCAGCTGATTGGCTGGCTGAATCACGGCCACGTCAGCTGACGCATGGCCCGCCCCCGTGTTGCTGATGCTGGTGCTCCGTCAGCTCCTCCGCTTCATACTCTGCGTGTGTGTGTGTGTGTGTGTGTGTGTGTGTGTGTGTGTGTGTGCAAGCGCTGCTTGCATCATGCTCTGTCTGTTTGTCTGTGTAAGCACATGTTCAGTGATCTCTCTCTCTCTCTCTCTCTCTCTCTCTCTCTCTCCTCTATCATTCTCACCAGATGGCCTCTTCCTTGTTCTGTACCTCTCTTTCTCAGTGCCCAGATGGTTGCCTAGCAACGCAGTCACGACATTCGATGACAGGAGCTTGAGGGAGGGCTGATATGTTTTCCCTCCCTGTCCTGTTTCATCACCCCCACGCCCTGCACAGATGGCATGTTTGACACAGTAGTAAATCCCTGAATGTGTGAAGAACAGGAAGACCGAATGCATTTATAACAGCACTGCATGGACATTTAGTAAGATCACTGCATGGACATTTAGTAAGATCACTGCATGGCATTTAGTAACAGCACTGCATGGACATTTAGTAAGAGCACTGCATGGCATTTAGTAAGATCACTGCATGGCATTTATTAAGAGCACTGCATGGGCATTTAGTAAGATCACTGCATGGACATTTAGTAAGAGACACATTCAAAATGATTCCGAGGCTTTCCAAACTGATTCTCACAGCGAAATTACACTGAAGCTTGCGAGATCAGGATGGTCTCGCGAGGCTAGTAGACCTCTGGTTACTAACTATTGGACAGCGCTGAGCTAATCTGTGTTGCTACAACTGTTTTGATCGCTTCATCTAGCTCTACCACCATTTTGAAATACTCGACTTCAACGTCGTCTCAGAAACCAACCCTGATTGGACCACCAGCAATAATAGTCTCAGCGAAAAGAAATTGAACTGAGAGCAATAGTCGGGCGGAGCCAGGCTAGAGGTGAGCATCACCTTTCAAACTGCATAGATTTGATAGTTTAGTTGAGACACGTTGTAGTGCGAGTTCTAAATATCTAGTTTACCTTTGATCAACAATTTGCAAAAATGTATTCAAATTGGATGCAAACTTTTTTGTTATACTTCATACTATATATCATATATCATACTACACACGTGCATTACTCATCCCATTCATGTGTACACAGAACATGATGATCATCTCGTTGCAGCGCTTGCTTTCCCATTTAATCAGTAAACACAATCATTTAAATGGGAGTCCATATACCAACCAAGTCCTGCAAACTAAGGGTTCAGTGCTTCAGAGAATTTAACCAAAATGCCATTAAGTGGTGCATTCAATAATTTGCCTAAAAGCTTCAACTGACAATGAAATATTGACTGTTAAACTGAAATGTCTTCTGTAACCTGAACATAAACCAATACAATAACAACACATGTTAAAATATACAGTATATATATTCACATTATAAAACAAGATGAATTAAGATGAATTCAGTCCTAAATCCTGGGTGAATAAAAATGGAAATTCTACTTAAAGTTCTTCCTGCAGTTGTATGCTATACTGAGTGCATGGCGTTATTGATTTACAGTAGTATAATACTCCATTAGCTACTAAGCTCTTTGTCTAGACCTGTACTGTAAAGGCTATTGACTGGTGCTTTAAGGAAAGCTATGTGACCACAATATGTAGCCTTTAATACACACGCACACAAAGTGATTGTCTGAGCATGTTTAAAATAATAACTTACTACGTATTAAATAAGTGATAGTGTTTAAACTCAAGTGAATATTTACACATTTCAAATGTTAGGACGCCATCGGTGTGTATGGGGGTGTAAAAGTGCACTCAGCGCCCCTAGTTGTATCGCTGAATTGGATAGCAGATGTATTAGCACTGCATGCAGCAGACTGCATCACTGCTCTCCAGAGAGAGGAGAGGTTGGAAACAAAAGGTGTGTAATTTGTACTGCATTTGTAAGTGCATAGGTAGAAGCAGAATGCAGCAAAAATGCTCTCTAATCCCCTCCTGTGTTAATGTAAATATATTAGAATAAAATTGAATCAGAGTGGCACATTCAGATGTTTATAAGCAATGAAAATGTAAAGGCACTCAAAGGAATGAAAAAACATTGTTCACTATACACTCTTTGTGAAGGTAAAGTTAGACTAGAGGCTTTGGTGCAGTGTACAGTATGTGTGATTAACTGAAGTCTGATCCAGGTATCAGATTTCCCCATGCAGGTTCAAAGGCTCCATGTGAATAATGATAGCCTGAATAACCTTGTGATTATACAAATAGCCTATACTGTATCATCACTAGGGGCCCCAAAGCAAGGGTCTTCCTTATTACAGTAGCTTTGCATTTCTTGTTGCATAGTCAACGGGCACTGTTCTCATCAGTAAGAGAGCCCCAAAACTCCTATTGAAAGAATATCATAAATAATAATAATAAATATAACCCTAAGCTTAATATAAGATGTTAAAAAAATGAAGGAAACCAGCAATATGATACTTTTTACAGTAAGTGAGTTTAGTAAGAGTTACGCAGCATTTCCTGATATGCCCATAAGGTTACTGGCACATATTAACAGTAGCCTATTGTACACTACTATACAATACAATAACTGATATTTTTGGTAAAACGTGCGTTGAATTTAGCAACTCAACAAACTTACATTTGTTTTAAGATAATCATGTATGAGGCGAAATGTGTTGCTTTGGACATTTATTGTCCTCATTTACTGAAAGAAAGCAGTTCGAACTGGATTCAAAACTGATTTTCACCTTGTCCTATAGTATCTTATAATCTCTCAAAACAAATGCAAGTGTCACTCTTTGTTTTGAACCTCTGCTCCAGATTTCTTTAATTTGTTGTCTTTATGCCTGCACGTTGCTGTGAGTAGTTTTAGAGTGTGTGTGTGTGTGTGTACATTTCTAAACAGGAATCGTTAGACAGGGTCCTGCTGTAGCAGTCCAGCTGTGAGCCATGATAGCAATAAAAGCGTTTTTTCGCTCACGCAGTAAATGATTGACAGACTGCATTATGTGAAACGGTACCGCTCTAACAATTATTTGTAGGATACATCATGCGGTGTGTGCACATCACGCACACGCACACGCACACAAATACACACACACACTTGCGTAGAAGGAAGGAGCCAATTGGCCACGTCAGGGCCTTTGAATGTAATAATGTATTGCCGCACACACATCCGGGCCATCCTATAGCCTAATTGAGTTTCTTTCAGTTCTTGCTTCGTTCGGTCGTGCTCAGTCAGACGGCGGATCAATTTTTATTGTCCCACTGAACTCGAAAGCACTGCTTTAATGCGTACGAAAGCACAAAAACATAAAATAAACGGAATCATTCACTCTCATATGCCTATATTGTTCTTATGATAAGTTATGATGACGCAACATATGTGTTGGGTCAGGAATACTTGTCACCCTGTGGTACAATGGCATAAACATCTAGGTAAATTACATTAATTAACTACATAAAGCATTCCCATAGGACAACACTAAGGCACTGGACACATGAAATGGAACCAACAAGCTCTCAGAATTCTGTGGCTTGTTATACTTCTGATTGTGCTCTACCTCCCTCTACTGCTCAGAAAAGGTAACACATCAATGCACTATCCATCAATGTTACCTCTTATCGGTGAGGAACAACACGATTGAGCCACACCAGGCACAAGATATATTGCCATAAGATCTGCAGGCTGCTTCTACAAACATTTGTGAAAGACAATGGGTTGCTCTCAGGAGCTTACTGAAATCAAGCGTGATACTGAGACAGGTGTGCAATAAGTCCATTCGTGAAACTCCCTCACTACAAAATATTCCACAGTCAACTGGTATTATAACATAGTGGAAGCGATTGGGAACAAGAAACTCAGCCACGAAGTGGCAGGCCACATAAACTCACAGAGCTGGGTCAGCGCAAGCTTAGGCGCACTAATAGTCAGTCAATAGCTACAGACCTCCAAACGTCGTGTGGCCTTCGGATTAGCCCAAGAACAGTGCGTATAGAACTTAATTGAATGGGTTTCAATGGCCGAGCAGCTGCATTCAAACCTTACATTCCCAAGTGCAATGCAAACCGTCGGATACAGTGGTGTAAAGCACGCCGCCACTCGACAATAGAGCAGTGGAAACGTGTTCCCTGGAGTGACAAATCTGGCCTGTCAGGAAATCTGATGGATGAGTCTGGGTTTGGCGCTGCCAGGAGAACGGTTCTTGCCTGACTGCATTGTGCCAAATGTAAAGTCTGGTGGAGGAGGGATTATGGTGTGGGGTTGTTTATCAGGGGCTGGGCTTGGCCCCTTAGTTCAAGTGAAAGGAACGGTTAAATCTTCAGCATACCAAGACATTTTGAACAATGTAATTATCCTAACGTTATGGAATGTTATGTGGATGGCCCGTCCCTGTTCAAACATGACTGCGCACCAGTGCACACCGTAAGGTCCGTGGATGAGCGAGTTTGATGTGAAGGAACTTGATAGAACACCTTTGGGTTGAATTAGAGCAGACTGCAAGCCATGCCTTCTTGTCCAACATCTGTGCCTGAACTCACAAATGTGCTTCTAAGAAATAATTCCCATAAACATTATCCTAAACCCTGTGGACAGCTGATTTGAAGCTGTTATAGCTGCAATAGGTGGGCCAAATCATATTAAACCATAAAGATTAAGAATGGGATGTAATTTAGCTTCATGTGCGTAGAGGCAGGCTTCTGAAACTTTTGGCAATAGTGTATCGTGAAAACAAACACATTTGGTCATAGCAACTGGATTTTTATTTCAGCATTTCTGTTTAAGCATTCTGATATAAAAATCTTTGATACAATAACATCTTACCATTGGTGTGTATTTACTCTAGTCAAAAGAGGGAGTCTTGCTTTGAAAAATAATTACATAATTCTGATCTGTTGGAAGTGTTGACTTATTTAGCAACTCAACTATTCCCTTATGTACAGCATTGGCTTGCTAAGGTGTTTTTCAGGAGAAACATTCACTGCAAAAAATGCCCTATCAAATATAAGTGCAAATAAATTAGTTATGAGCTTTCTTAAGCTTAAAACAAGCAATTTTACTGCCAGTGCAGTAAGTGAAATTCACTTAAAATATTTCTTAAATGAATTGCAGATTTACTTAATTTAAGTCACTAGATAAGCCATTTATATTAGAAACAAGTCCAAGTAGATTTTAAAATCTAAAAACAAGATTATCTCACTAAGTTAGTTATATGTTCGTTTTTGCAGTTCAGCCTCACTTATAAGCCTATGGCACCAAGCTTTTAAAGCAGCCTACAGTATGAAGCAACATACACTTAGACACATAAATATACTGTGTATTAATTATACACAGGAAATGAAGTATGCATGTGGGCTTATTCGGACAGTGTTTAAACTTCCAATGTGGTCAACAGAATTACCAGTAAGAAATCATCAAAGATATATAGATAAAGAACTAGTTACTGTAATGCAGGTAAATTATAAAACCCTCAAATGTACCCGGTCAGGGTTTCTCTCTGGAGGGCAGGAACAGCCAGCGACTTGACAGGCAGAGATTTTTAAAGGTGTATCCGAGTGCTCAGTTTAATCAACAGAACAACCACAGCTGGTTGACATTTCAAAAACAGAACAGGCTAGCATTGCAGACTGTGCTCAATACAGCTTTCACTAGTTTATACCACAACCTTTTTTTCCCCCCCAAAAAAATGAAACAAGCAGCTTACACAGGAAACATTATTCATTGTCCAATAAACATGGTGGAAGAAAAACAAAATTAACAGAATAAAGAAAATATAGAAGAACAACATGCCACAATGTTCCCAGGTCAAGGTCCTTTTTTTATTTTAAACTAATTAACCCATTAGGTTAACCGATTTACATTTAATAAAAAATAAATTGACGACATCTCTCAAATATTTGCTCAAGCAAAGTGAAGCAATGGGGGGAAAGGGGGGTTTCACATGGCGAATTCACAGCACTGGACCATGCACATGACCCTGTGGGACTCCGCAGGACGACACACGCACACACACGGCAAGTCATGCAACTGATAAGTACCACGCACACTTTCCGTCTAAACAGAACACAAGCATTGACTGACATTAACCAAGCAAATCAGTATTTGACCAGAATTCATCGATTCCAGGTGCACCGAAACCAAAGAGGCATTTATGGCAGCAAGAATGTTTTTTTTCCTTTTTTTTAATATCGATTTTTTAGTTTGTTTTACTATTCATTAATATTGTTCTTTCAAAATACATTGAACAGCAGGTGGACAGTACTGTGACTTTGTGCTTTGGACACAGGCCGTTGGCAGCGCGACATAAATATAAAGCTCATCCAACTGAACCAGGTGGAAAGATGGACAATACACCAGGCAGACAGACGTGCAGCGAAATCAACGACGTCACAGCATTGGAAAACACTTCCAGTATCACAATCAAAAACATCGGCTGCGTCACTTCCTTGGCAGAGCACTCATGCACGCAGTCAAGCACACAAACGCACACGGCAAACACCTGCCAACCCAAAATCTGCACCTTTCTTGTGGCCTCAGTTCCTCCATATCCAGTCTTTTCCTTCTCCTCGTCCAATGAGATTAACCAAGAGGTGACAAGCCTATGCACTTTCTTTTTGAATGCAGGAGTAAGGCTTTCAGTGGTGGTACAGGCTTCCGGTCTTAATATTAACTAATTATATTATGCATTATTACATGTAATTCACGCTAACAGCTAGTCTGCCCCGCATGCATGATTTATTAACTGAAATTAGCTAGCATATTTAACAATTTCAAATGAATAGACGCCATTTTCCCAGACCAGAAAGACCCACAGCGCCCCCTGTTGCATTCAAAAATAAGGCGGGCAGCAGGTGAATGACAGATGACAGTTTGGGGCAAGACCACAGTCAAGTTCCTTGGCTGGTAGAAGAGGGCAGACATTGGCCCGTCAGTAAGCTGACTAGTTAGTTTGAAGTGGGAGAGTGCGTTTTTATTCTAGTCTCGCCATGAGTTGATTGGTAGTTTGAAGTCTCTACAGGGAAGTAGAGGGAAGCTTCTTGACCCTCCTCTGAGCCAGGAAGGAGCTCTCAATGGGCTTGAGCTCCGGAGTTGGCTGGGAGTTCTTCAGGGCAGAGTAAGTGGCGGCCATTGCACCCTGTGACGTGAGAACAGGGATGTTTTGTGGAAGGAGAAAACACATTTAAAATTCGACATTTAACGTGAACATCAAATGTATCGTTTTTCTTTCCTTCAACATTAAATATTGGTGATCACCAATTACCTTGACCAGTTTGGGGTCCTGGTGAGGCAGCTGGCTGTTGGGCAGTTGGTCTCTCTGGATGATCCAGGGGTGTCTGAGAACCTGTTTTGCCGTCAGTCTCTGGTGGGGGTCCACATGGAGCATCTTTGACACCAGCTCCTAGGAGCAAACAATAATATATCTGTGATGACTACACATCTTATAGACTGAGATGGAAGCATTTATATAGATACAAATGACTTAAAACATTTTGGTTAAGCTCTAAGTCAATGTATGAAAACAAAAGAATAATAGCAAATTATACAAGTTTGTTATATAAATCAGTCTACACCACATATTCCTTTAGAGAGGAGGGTGAAAACTAGTTTTGATAAACTATATTTTATGATATACTGTATAAAACTCTAGAAAAAAAATGTATATACCACTGCAGCAACTTCTCTCAGTAATAGCTTCTAGTTTATAATAATTATATTACATTATATTATATTACATTATGTTACATTACATTATATTACATTATGTTACATTACATTACGTTATGTTATAGTATATATTACATATTATATTACATAATGTAATATAATGTAATGTAACATAATGTTATAGTATATATGCCATTATATTACATTATATTAGTGCAATTATAGTGTGCACCACTACCTAACCAAAGCATCCCAGGAGTAACGGGGGTGTAATGTCCCTACCTTTGCTGCGTCAGACACAGTGTCCCAGTTGCCTCCAGCAAGACTAAAGTGACCACTCCCTATCCTGCTCAAGATCTCATTCGGGGTGTCCTCAGGTCCATTGGCAAACGGAGTGAATCTAGTGGAACATACGGGTAGCACACAGTTGAAAATGCACGAGGTAAAATGTGTACAGTTTCCCTTATTTGTTGTGTGTGTGTGTTCCAATATACAGTATATGTAATCATCACAGTGTGTTACTTTCATCGTAAGCCGTATCTTAATTCACCACGTTGCTAAATATAAAACAAACTATGCATATTGCATATTCCACAGACCGTGTAATGCATATTTACCCAGCCAGCATAGTGTATAGCAAGACACCCAGGCTCCAGATATCACAACCTTCATCATATCCTTGACGCTTCAACACCTATGACACAGAGATGTTTTACAAGTAGCTCCTAACACCTTGTCAAGAGCTGCTAATGCTTTTACAATCGCACCAAGCGACTGCAGACAGAGAGCCACAAGGCTGTCCGCTCACCTCAGGAGCTACAAAGTTAGCCGTGTAGCACGGTGTCATTAGCAAGCCGTTGTTAGCGCGCAGCTGCTTGGCGAAGCCAAAGTCGCAGATCCTGATGGACTCGGGGTTCCCGGACTCGTCCACGTACAGAATGTTGCTGGGCTTCAGGTCTCTGTGTACCACCTGAGACGGTAGCGATGAACGCCAAGTGGTTATTAATCATCATCATTAATTATGTTCTGCAGTATTAAAACAAGGCCGCCTGTGCCATGAACCACTGTTAGTTAGAAATGATGGGAAATGGATCTGGGGTGGAAACAGGCCTCTCACCCCTTGTGAGTGGAGGTACTCCACCGTCTTGGAGATGGTGTACAGGACGTGGCTGGCCTCCCTCTCAGAGAAAAACTTCTGCTTGAGGATGCGATCCAGCAGCTCTCCTCCGCGCATCAGCTCCGTCACCAGGTACACCTGCTTGCCGTTGTCGTACACCTGGCACGCACGCACGCACGCACACACACACGTATGTCAAATGTGACCATATGCGTTTCACCTTCTCTGTGTGTGTGGGCGTGCCCATACTCACGTCCTTCAGTGTGATAATGTTGGGGTGCTGCCCGTATCTCAGCAGAATCTCTATCTCCTCCGAAGGGTCTGTGCTAGTCTTCTCAATCATCTACCAGCAACACAACACAGTCAAGTCAGTCACACGCCAATGGCGCCGGTTGAGTGTGATGTGCGTTGTGGGCACGTACCTTGACCGCGTACTCTGCGTTTGTGGCTTTGTGGATGCAGCGCTTGCAGACGGAGAAGGAGCCCATTCCAATGTCTTCCTTCAGGACGTAGCCATCGCTGAACAACAAGTTCTTCCCATGTAACTGCTGTGGAGACGCAGGATATGATGCACGGAGTTTAGGTGGCTGAAACGCATCTACAGTTAATATGCCTCCTGTTCCGCGGGATCTTTAGCTGGGCGTTCAACATACTTGAACTGACGTCCAGGGATTAATCCTCCTGGTGCTAATGTGGATGTGTCTATACTGTGTATATACAGTATATATTTACTGTACTGTTTCGGTCTAAGACATTACTTTCTTCAGACTAGTGTAACGTCATTATAATTAGTAGAATCTAAATCATCTGCGTGAAGTAAAAGTGGGCGTGACCCATGACGAGCGATTGACATCTGACCTGGACCACTGGGTGAGGTGGACGTTGGGATGTCTCCACTAAACCCTCCTCCTCCAACATGGTGGAGGCCACAAAGCTGAACCCTCTGAAGAGCTGGTGGGCTCCTGCGCTGGGGGGCACCCCGGGTGAGTCTGGGGTGACAGAAAGGTCAGTAAGGTCACTGTGGACGGGCACACAACCCGAATTGACCGATCCCAAAACCCGCCCCTTTTCACCTGTCCTCCAATAACAGTTGAGCATTTTTGGAATCTGACGGAAACTCCTTCAACTGTCTGTCTGTTTTACCGTTATAACCTACTGTGAGAGATTACAATTTATCACAGGTTCCAATGGACGACACTTTACACAGACCAGAGCGACCCAGCGTCCGCGGGGCGTTAAGCAGATTTCACCATAATATTGCCCATAATTTCTCTCTGGGGGCGATAATGAATATTTTGAGTATATAACATTAATTCCCAAGTACCTATAGGATCAATCTGAGAACAGAATTTCTGCAGCAAACTGTTTTGAGATAAATTGACTTTGTTTCAGGCCATGCGTAGTGGATTTAGCTGTCTGGGTGATGCTTACGTCAGCCTCCACAGCAAAATGTCGTTGGTGACACGCTACATTTTTTACTCCATTGAAATGCAACATCTTTCTATAATTCTAACATCTTTGCTACTATGTTGTTATGTCCAACCTAGTTACAGTAACTAGGTTGGACAGGTGAAAGGGGCAGAGCTTGGGATCGGTCAATTATGTAACTAGAAGACTTGATTTTGTGCAATGCATTTACTGTATGCTGGTGAGCCATTATTAGATGTTAATATTGTTATGCTTAAATCTGAATGAATTTCACATTTGAAAACATTCGTTTTAAGCAACACACACACCTCCTACTGTAATCATATATTGTACAATGTGCTTTGATGATGGAATACACACTATTACAGCTGAGAAGGAGATGATTTAAAACAAAGCAGATGCAGTCTTCTGGCGATATTTCACCAGACGACAGTTGTCCGTTACTTCTGACCTTTAGGCGTGCGGGAAGTGAATTCCGAGTCAAAGTAGAAAGTGTCATCTGGTCGAGCCACAGCCGGCTTGAACGGAGGTTTTAACTCCTTTCTGAATAGTTTCTGAACAGAAGGAGTAAACATTTCAATACAAAACACCGAGTCATGCTTCATTTCTCCAAAAAGAGACTAAATTTGTATTTTCTCCACTAATAATGTACTAGGGAGAATGTGTCTAGCACATTTACTGACAGACACTCACATTCCAGTCTATGGTGGAGAAGAAACTATGTCGTTTGATCTCCTCAGCGCCGTCCGCCCCAGACCCTATGAACAGAACACACCACTGCCGTGAGACCACAGCACCAAACACGGTGATGTCATGGTGAGGCCGCGTGATCGGCGAGGAAACTAACCCAGCCTGTTGGCGGGATTCCTCTTGAACAGAGCCCTGAGCAGAGACTGGGCTTCAGTACTGAGGAACTGGGGCATTCCCAAGCGAGCCCTGCAGGGGGAGACATACAACACACATATTGTAGAGTATATAATAGTCAGGATTTACAATACTAAACCCATGCCATGCTCATATATATA
>JAODOY010001772.1:0-34998 GCA_025399855.1 Forbesichthys papilliferus
TCGATCTCTATTATGTCATGAGCTTCCTCAGCCACACATCTTACTTCTGTCTAAATCAAACACAACTAAGCCAAACATCCAATGGACGCATCTCTCCACAAAATAAACTGAATATTGCAACATTTTCGATATGATATTGCAGAACATGATATTGCGATAACGATACTGAATCGATATATTGTGCACCCCTAACCTGAATGTAAATGTTCTGTAGAACAGGGTCATTTTTGTGCATACCTTTTTTAAAAGAGTACATTTTTCCTCAAAAACAGTCTGTTATCAATCCCCAAATATTTGTATTTCTCCACCAACTCTATCTCAGTTCCCTTGATAACTGAGTTTGGGGATAGGTGCTGTTTTTCTAAAATCAATGACCACATCCTTCATTTTTAAAACATTCAACTTAAGGAAAGACTCCTAACACCATGAGGAAGGTAAAGTGCATGCGTGCGTGTGTGTGTGCACGTAGATCTTCAGAGACCTGGGTGGGGACGTGCTGAAGGCAGCCTTCGAGGGCTACAACGCCTGCGTCTTCGCCTACGGCCAGACCTCCTCTGGGAAGTCCTACACCATGATGGGAAACCCGGTGAGAAGCACAGCGCCCTGGGAGGGTGCAAGGGGTCACCTGGAAGGGTGCAGGGGTCCCCGGCAAGGGTGCAGGCTCCAAATATGTTAACTATTTTGGACAGGTCCATCAATTGGGCCAGAACGCTATGCACCAACAGAGGTGGTTCTAGAGCCATGCTCATTCTACCATCATTTTGTGCCACTGCTGAAACGACAAACACACAAATGATGGCTTTGTTGTTGTTAGCCATGTGAACATTGTTCAACATACAGCCTGTATGGACAGCCCAATCCTATAAATGCTCATTTTGATACTCATTGACAAGAGAGCTCGGCCCTTGATTGATATTACGTCTCCAGCTGGGGCCCAGCAGCAGAGATGTCTCCAAGGTAGAAGAAATAACAACATACCTGTATTCTCCCGAGGCAGGCTGAGTCACGCTGTGTTGTCTGTTTCCAGGGCGACACCGGCCTCATCCCAAGGATCTGTGAGGGTCTGTTCAGCCGTATCTCCGGGGCAACGCGCTGGGATGGCTCGTCCTTCAGGACTGAAGTCAGGTAACTAGAAATGTGATCCTTAGAGTGATGCTAAACTGTAAAAGCTCTATGCTCACTGCATCTGGAAAGTATTCACAGCCCTTTACTTCGGAAAAAAACTATTTGGATGTATTTTGGTATAAGGCTGCAACATGACAAAATGTGGAAAAAGTTAAACGCTGCATACTTTCGGGATGTGCTTTATATTTATAGTACACTGACGGAATATATTTTTTGAAACAGTAGGCTAGTTCTTGGTTTTTTGTTGTTCCTTGGGTGGTTTTTAAAAAATATTATTATTATTATTATTATTATTATTATTACAAATCCATTCTCTATTAATATGGGATATTGACCACCTGCACGCAGCGAACGTTTTTAAAAAACAATTAAAATTGCACTCTAATACAACAAAATTCATTATTTTAGGCACATGCTTTTTTTATTTTTTATTTTAAGAGACTAAAAAAGATTAAAAAGATTTATCCTGGTCTAAACATTATATAAATTTGTTGCAAATATTAAAAGTCTAACCAAACTGTTTGTTTCTTTTAGCTGCAAAGTATTTCAATATTCTGTACATCTAATGATTCTTACTAAATCTGTCCAGGAATGGTATCTAATGTAAATATTCAATAAAGTCTCACATATTTACATATTTACACATGGCACAGTCTTGTCATTTTGTCAAACGATAACTTGTCTGATCAAATGGTAGATGTCTGGAGACCATTTGACAGTCTTATCAAGGTCACTGATTCTTAACACTGTACCTGAATCACTGTAGGTATAACACTGTACCTGTATCACTGTGGGTCTTAACACTGTAACTGTATCACTGTGGGTCTATACACTGTACCTGTATCACTGTGGGTCTTAACACTGTAACTGTATCACTGTGGGTCTCTCTGACTGTGAACTGTCATGGCTGCCTTCACTGTTGTCGGCAGCTACCTGGAGATCTACAACGAGAGGGTGCGAGACCTGCTGAGGAGGAAGTCCACCCAGACGTACAACCTGCGTGTCCGGGAGCACCCCAAAGACGGGCCCTATGTGGAGGGTAAGGGCCCCTGTGTGAGGGGGGGGTCACGGTTAATGGTGTTGTTGTTGTTAGCGATTTTGTTAAACTTTTTTTATCCTCACGGCCCACTGCCTGCCAGGTGTTAGTGTGTGTGCACATCCCTGGCTCTGAACGGGAACACAAGTGGTGTGTTTGACTAAAGCCTCATCTTTCTTCACCTCCCCCCCCCCCCCCTTCCCAGAGCTAACCAAGCACCTGGTGCAGAACTACAGCGACGTTGAGGACCTGATGGAAGCCGGCAACATCAACCGCACCACTGCCAGTACCGGCATGAACGACGTCAGCAGTCGATCGCACGCCATCTTCACCATCAACTTCACGCAGGTAGAGCCCACCTCCTAGTTGTGTAGCTGTAATAGCGGTTCTGTCCAGAGGGGGTCTGGTCATTTATGAAGAGCAGGTTTAGGGGATGCTGTTTGTTTCCATGTGAAATGTGGTCTGTACAGCCTTTGAGACTGCAATGTGGAACATTTTTTAGTGCTGCGTTCCAGGCCCTTTCATTTGAACTCATGAAACAGCGCTGGAGTCGTCAATGGCTTGTTTTGTAGCCTAGCAACAAACGCTGGAGAGAAACGATCTGAAAACGAGGTGGGCGCTCTCAGTGTTACAGAGGTGTTTGGTGGGCACAGGCCCTTCAGGGCTTTATAAATAAACTGGACTTGGTCTCCGAGACCAGCAAAATATCTCCACTGTGGAGATCCTCAGAATCGTTTGGTGCAGGAGATAGAATAAGTCATCCCTTAGATTGCTCTGACGTACTTGACTCTACTGACGGACACGTGGTTCAGTCCAGATTCTCTCTCCCTCCTCCCACACCTCCCAGGCCAAGTTTGACGCTGAGATGCCATGTGAGACCATCAGTAAGATCCACCTGGTGGACCTGGCGGGGAGCGAGCGTGCGGACGCCACAGGAGCCACCGGCGTGCGTCTGAAGGAAGGCGGCAACATCAACAAGTCCCTGGTTACCCTGGGCAACGTCATCTCCTCCCTCGGTGGGCGGTCCCTCTGGGGTGACATCACACACGTAGCTTAGCCCTGAGTGGGTTTTGTTTTTGTCTGACCAGGGACTACTAGCCTAGCTAACAGGATGACCAATTCAATTACGTTAAGTCGGACGTTAAATTAAAACTAAGATTCTGGCTGTTTACAGGTCTTGTAAATGAGGGTTAGGCTTAGTTAAATGAGTATGCTACGGTTACTGCTTAAAGAGATGGGAAAGAGGTTACAAGGTGCAGAAATATTCCCAATATATTGCAGAGGGATACATTTAATATACATCAACCAAATAAATAATAAAAAATCAATAGTAAGTGTGTTAACATTATGACAAAAAACGCTGCATGCAAAGGGCTCAGAGCTGAATGGGCGTGTTCGTAATGTCCCCCCATAGCCCCTCCCCCTTTCAACTCTAGACTATTGGCAACATTCTTATGCGGTGCATCTCACTCTCTAGCTAGCTGCAATGGCCCGTCTATCAGCAGGTGTGATTGGCTCAGTAAAACATATTTATAAACAGTCAGAAGACAGAAGCACCTGAAGAAACTGCCAAATATCCATGTATAATCCAAGTTGTGTCACAATGGTTAGTTCGGAGTATCTTTCAGATAGTAAACATGTACTACAGAAGCTGCAGTAGGCAGTCAGACTTAAACTCAAAGTGCCGTTTATTGTGAAACTCTTTCTTTTTATAGTCCAGGAGAGGCATGACGTCCCCACGCTCGAGGGAATATTTTGCAATTCAAATGGAAGTTGATTTTCATAGTTTGTATGTGTTTATATTAAGCCTCTACATCCTTTAATGACATGCTAAGACTAAAATTACTGATTTCCCTTGACTATCCCTTTAAATATTTCAGCTCAGATGAGCCGCACGTCGGCCTGGGTAATGTGTCTGTCTGGTAGCAAGCAGTGCACGCACACACACACACACAAACTTAGACCTAGACTGACTGTAGACAGCATAGTGCTACAGGGCACTTAGACAGATTGATGTAGACTCATGTTCATCGTACCCCCATTGCCCTTTATGCAGATGTTGTGGTTATAATGATGTATTGGACATTACATGATCTCACACTTCTAATAAATACTGTAAGTAGTCATTTAGGTTAAAATACTACAGTCATATAAAAAATACAACAACAAAATAATGCTATTTCATAGTGCCAGATAGGGTGAGGTTTATTAAGCCATAACTTCTACATTGGCATGTAGATACATGGTCTCAGCTATACATGGCCTGCAGAGGGCTTTTCAGTTGTCTGTGTGTACACTTTGTATTTGGAGGATTTGACAGTGTTCTCCTTTTTGGACACATTATACAATCATACAGTGGTAAAGATAAAATGTATTTCTGTATGTAATCTACAGATATATTTGTTCTGGGATTGATTCGAATCAATGTTATACACAAATGACTATAACTAATAATATTTACATGACGGGCTAAAGCTGTTGTGTGTTAGATACAGTATGTGATTTCAGTTTCAACACGTAATATTTCATAGTTTCCCTCGGTTGCGAGTACTGCAATTAGCATACATTGCACTTGCCAGTCTGCTCTTCAACCAAGGCAGATGTGTTGTGATAGTGTCTCTTTCTATGACACCGTCCTGCAGGGCTGGACTACTGCAAGCTCACCGACGGATCCTCAGACCCGCTGAGCGCCTTGGAGCCCGTGCTGACCAGCCAGAACGCTCTGCCCATCTCCAAGCTGGCCAATCGGCTCCCCGTGCCCGGCGGGGGCGGGGCCACCGTCTCCCCCAGCGCGGTGTACAGGGCGTGGCTCCGGAAGCTCTTCTGGAAAGGGGACCCCCAGCTCCTGAAGAGACAGCCGCAGAGCGACCAGGACTACCTCGTCGCCTACGACACCTGCGCCAAGTACCTAAACAGGATGGCGCCGGCGGACGTCGTTCGCTTCCTGGATGACATCACCTTCTCGCCCGATGCGTCCAATCACGTGAGCCGGCACCGTCTTGAGCGTGACGCTTGTTTCTGTCAGAAAGTTTGGCGACTCGAAGAGCGACTTTTCCCCCCCTCCCTCAGACAGCTTTAGCACAAGACAGCAGCACAGACATGTGACATAGAGGAGCATAGAGCATATGTTGTCTGTCATATCTTAGAATGGGGGGGGCAGGGGGGCAGAGAGCGAGAGAGAGAGGGGCAGAGGGAGTCCGACCCACCGACCGTTGAGGTGTAATTGCAGCGGAGACAGCACCTAGCTCGAGGCAGACATGCATGCATGCGCGCACACACATAGACACACACACACACGTGCGCACGCACGCGGAATTCATACCTCCGCTGAGGGAAAATGCTTGTGGGGATTTGGACCTCCTAAATCACGCTGTCGCACTCCCTCGCTCACCCTCTGCTCTTGACGCCTCCGGCTCGAATTTATTTATTTTCTTTATTTATTTCCTCTTCTTATTTATTTATTTTTTGTACAATAATGTCAGATATGCTTGCTAAATTCTGAAATGCATTATTCCGCTCCCCTCGCCCTGCTCCGCTGTTTCAAAAGGGTACTGTGTGCCCGCCACGGTGTGTGAACAATATAGCATATATATTTATTATAGAATAGCAAAAGATGTCAGCCACATAATTACTGCACTTTGAAATGCAGTCCCGCGGAGACCTTTAGGTGCCACGCTGGCCCTTATCAATAGTAGCCCACCGCTGTCTGGCACTGGCAGACTGCCACCACGCCTTTCCTTACCGCCAGACCTTCCTTTGGTTCCACCCCCCTCTTCAAGCTCATCTTACCCTTAATTGATCGCTCTCTGTTTCAAAGCCAATTAAACTCAAACTCCCAGCAGGCGTTGCTTTCCCGCTGTGCTTTTTAATGCACTGATTATGACATTGGGAGTGGAACGCACCTCCAACCCTTCCCACGAGTTTCCCATTGTGCAACTACAAAGGGAAACTCTTGACCCCTCTCTCTGGTGTGAATTGGCCCCTGACCTTTCACCCACAAGAACCCCCTTCCCCTTTTTTCCTGCAGTACGTGAGATCGGTAACACGTCATCCAGAGTAGGCCCTCAGTACCACGCCACTTTTTTGGGGGAAAACTCTGTGAAAACTCATGTGAGGCCATAGACTGCAACAGCCAAACCGGTTTAAATGAATACAGTATGCCAGATTGTTGCACAAACAGTAAACCCAAAAATGCTTTAATTCGATGTGTTCTCCTACTATTTCCTTTAAAAAATGTGCGATAGAAGGTGGCTTCATGGCTCCTGACGGGAACGAGAATATACCATACTACTAAACAGTACACTATAGTACAGTACACTACTGATGTAGTCCATCAGCTGGACCACATTTCAAATGAGGTAATCCAGCTAATTTAACTATCGCTATTGTCTGATATGTCTGAATTATCTGGCCATATAATAATTAAGATATAGACAATTTGTTTGGATCGATCCTTTAGCTACTAATGCTAATCTGAGCTAACTGATTTGTCATGATTTCAGGGGTTGTAAAAATGACCTGATCCTGATTACTTGCCCTCCCTTTCCACCACTGGAGACAAACCTATCAAGAGAAGCCATCTGTTTTTACAGTGCCAGAACGTTATTAACGCATGGTGGCTGAGCACGACTGAGTGAAGATGGATTAAATCTATATTTGCGGTGTATTTTATGACTTTTGTTATGTTCTATGGCAGGGGAAGAGTGGACATACATTTTCTCTGCATCGTGTTTTGGCATTATTTCTAAACAAATATAATAGTACTGGTTTTGTTTTCTACTGCTATTTAACATTGAGGTCTATGACAAGTGTCATTTTATATCCCCCAAAAGGGGGCATGGCCTGTCTAACGTATGGATCGATCCTCTCCCCTGGAGCCCAGGGTGGATGGAGGCCTGGGCTCCTCCAACTCCTTAGGTGGTGGGGAGGGGAGGGCCGGTGCTTTCTCTCTAAACTATTGCTTAGCTGAAGTATCCGGCCCATCTGGACCCCCTAAGCCATTCCTGCTCTCGCAGACGCATTGAATATTGATGGCCGCCAGCGCTCTCTGTGGCCCTGCAGAAGAGTGAGGAAGAGACACGCACAATAGCCTACAAGATCGCATAAAATACAAAGGCACAGACAGACACAGACAGACACACACCAGCACACAGGAACACGCAGCCTTGTAGGCCATTGTGAAGGTTTATCTGCCAGCTGCGTTTGAGTGATCATCCGTTTCTGACAGAAAAGTGCTGCTGGTTCTGGGCAGAGCTATAACGCGAAAGGACAATGGCTAGATGTGTGTGTGTGTGTGTGTGTGTGTGTCCGGTTGGATGAGCATGCTTCATAAGGAAGGTAGAGGTGTGTGTGCACACACACACACGCATGTTCCAGAATGTGTATTCTTTAACCTGCCAAGAGTCATTTTCTTCTCATGATTGGTTAAGCTGCTCTAACTGAATGGAATCAATTACATCTGCCAGCTACAAACACACACACACACACACACACACACACACACACACACAAAAACACACACACACACACACACACAAATGACTCTCACAGGATTTCAGCTTCTTGGTCAATTGCACTGCAGATTTCTCAGGTTCTAACAGAACTTTATACATCTTGGCGTCAAGTCAGAATTGCGAAGCACCTCTGTTCATCCCTCTCTCTCTTTCTCTCTCCACCTCTCTCTCTCCCTCCAGCTGAGCGTCCAGGCTCGGGCGGAGGTGGTGAAGCGCGCCACCAAGGTGGTCCGTCAGCTGGCCGACAAGAGCAAGAAGCGAGGAGGTGAGGAGGTCAGGGAGCAGGAGGCTGGGATGACCTTTGACCTTGCCCTGGCCCACGTACAGCAGTCCCAGGCCCACCTGAGCACTCTGGACCACGCCTTCGTCCTGTCACTCAAAAACAGCCCACAGGTAGCAGATGCAGTTGTACCTGTGTCGCACCTAGACATGATAATATACGAACACAGAGACGCAAAGTGACTTTCTCAATGTACAGTCTGCTAATTGTATACCTCAATTAGTTATGATTAGTGTGTGTGGGTGTGAGCGCACAATGTTTACTGTAATTATGGAGGTGTGTGTGTGTGTGTGCACACGTACGAATGTTTGCTGTAGGTGTGGAGGTGTGTGTGTGTGTGTGTGTGTGTGCGCGGTGTTTACTGTAGGTGTGAAGATGTGTGTGTGTGTGTGTGGTGTTTACTGTAGGTATGGAGATGTGTGTGTGAGCGCACAATGTTTACTGTAATTATGGAGGTGTGTGTGTGTGCACACGTACGAATGTTTGCTGTAGGTGTGGAGGTGTGTGTGTGCGGTGTTTACTGTAGGTGTGAAGATGTGTGTGGGTGTTTCCTGTAGGTATGGAGATGTGTGTGTGTGTGTGTGTTTACTGTAGGTATGGAGATGTGTGTGTTTACTGTAGGTATGGAGATGTGTGTGTGCAGTGTTTACTGTAGGTATGGAAATGTGTGTGTGTGGTGTTTACTGTAGGTATGGAGATGTGTGTGTGTGTGTGTTTACTGTAGGTATGGAGATGTGTGTGTGTGTGTGTTTACTGTAGGTATGGAGATGTGTGTGTGTGTGTGTGCACGGTGTTTACTGTAGGTATGGAGATGTGTGTGTGTGTGTGTGTTTACTGTAGGTATGTAGATGTGTGTGTGTGTGCACGGTGTTTACTGTAGGTATGGAGATGTTCTGCATGGCTAGGTCTTTCCCAGCCCTTGCAGTGGTCAGTCGAGAGGACATTAATGTAAATCTATGAGCCGCTGTTTCAAATAAACCCCCTCCACATGGCCACATATACTCCATGCTGTATCTCATTAAGCCTTACTGCCACACTGTTGTCACCTCCCAGTGTGTGTGTGTGTGTGTGTGTGTGTGTAATGCATGCATTTGGTGTGTCTACAGTATGTAACCAAAGCAGCATATCTCAATGTTTCATTGAGGGGGGACCCATAAAGCCTAATAAGAGAGACACATAAAAATGTACTAATTGTTTGAAGAAGTGTTGTAATGTAGAAATGTAAAATATGACTATTACAAAATGTATTAAATAAGTACAAATTATGTGTACAGTATAATCCACAGGCAGAATGCATGGTACGCAACATTCGCTAGATTAACCAGTAGCGGTGTTGGGAAAAGACGGTATCCTTGGAGACTGCTAAAGATGAAATAAAGAACAGCAAGGGGCAGAAAGGCAAAGGGAATTAGATGGGGGAATAAAAAGCCCTATAGACTCAGCTTGGCTCTACACTAGTCATTTATCAAGTGTATTAGCCTGGCTGTGGGTATTGATGCCTGCTCATAAAGGAAATCCACCACAACCAGCGTGACCTGCAACGAGGATAGCAAATTACACGCTGCAGATAGAGGCAATGACACACCGTGTTTTAGAGCCAAGATTGGTTTTCCACTAGGCCGGCATGGAATGTTTAAACATGTTCCGGATTTTCATGGAGTGACGAAAGTGAATTAAAACTCTAAAATTATTTATTAAAAGCTAAATATCATTTAAATAAAGTTTTTCTTGGGCATTTATTCAGCTCCACTATGCAGAATATTCAACAAAACGGTTGGTATCTTTGAAGGCCGGCATCCTACTTCAACCTTTTGTGTTGTTATTCCATGTTTAACTGTTTTTCCAATTCGGCCCAAACAGAAGACCGTAACTTTCGAAGTTCCCACTACTCATTACCAGCCCTGTTTTCCCCGCTGCATCTAAAACCCTAGGAGGAGGAGCATGAGAAGCATTAGTAGCACGAGGAGCATTAGCAGCATGAGGAGCATTAGCAGCATGAGGAGCATTAGTAGCATGAGGAGCATGAGGAGCATTAGCAGCATGAGGAGCATTAGCAGCATGAGGAGCATTAGCAGCATGAGGAGCATTAGTAGCATGAGGAGCATTAGTAGCATGAGGAGCATGAGGAGCATTAGTAGCATGAGGAGCATTAGCAGCATGAGGAGCATTAGCAGCATGAGGAGCATTAGCAGCATGAGGAGCATTAGCAGCATGAGGAGCATGAGGAGCATTAGCAGCATGAGGAGCATTAGCAGCATGAGGAGCATGAGGAGCATGAGGAGCATGAGGAGCATTAGCAGCATGAGGAGCATTAGCAGCATGAGGAGCATTTCTGGCCACAAGTCAAGCCACACTGCGTAAATGGATCAGCAGAGTGCGTGGGAGTAAGTTGTCGCACGCAGAGTGGATTGAAGGTGTCTGTGGTGTCCTCCATCTTGTGACGGTCTCCAAACGTTACGGCAGCTTGAATCCTGCCACAAGTTGCTCACACTCCAGAACACCAAACCTAAAACCAAACAAATGGGTTTGTTATGTTAGGGGTATTACCGCCCCCTACTGGCAAGAAAAACAACGCTTATTGTCCATTTAAGAACGTAAAGAAAAATGAGGAAAGACAAACGGAACCGCAGGATTCTAATGTCCTATTCTGTCCTCTGCAGGAGCAGTTGCGCGGTTACAGCCGCCAGTATGACCTGTCGCGCTCCGAGAAGCCCAAAGTTCGTGAGCTGGCGGTCACCATGGCCACTGACGGACAGCCGCTGGAGCGAATTGGAGAGCTGCTGGGCATGGCCGTGGGAACGCCGGACGTGTCCGTCCGCAGTGTACTTCGTGAGGCTGTGGAGAGAGTGGTAGCCGCCTTGAGGTCTGTTTTGCTTCATTGGCATGAAAGTTCAACGGCAGACAATGCCATGCTCTTTGTTATCAAATAAAAAATCGACGTACATGTGAAACAGCAGAGCTTTTATTTCCCCTGTTCTGTGATAGCAGCACGTACGTACGTACGTGTGTGTGTGTGTGTGTGTGTGTGTGTGTGTGTGTGTGTGTGTGTGTGATGAGCACCTGTGTGTGTGTGTGTGTGATGAGCACCTGTGTGTGTGTGTGTGTGTGTATGTGCGAGCCTTGCTGCCAGGCCAATGAACACAGCTGCTCTGATGGGCCAGATATCCCAGAGGTGTCTCTTTTGTGTGTGTGTGCACACGTGTGTGTGTGTGTGTGTGTGTGTGTGCGCACGTGTGTGTGTGTGTGTGTGTGTGGTGGGAACATCTGATTGGCCTGATGAATGTGAGCTGATGTCCTTCATTGTGTTTCCCGTCTCATTTGTTGTTGCTTTGTTGTTGCTTCATGACTGCTCAATGACCCGTGGCACAGATAGATAGCACCCGCACGCACACACACACACACACACACACACACGCGCACGCGCACGCCCCCTCTACATCCTCTGCATGTCGCTTTTCACTGCTTCATTATCTGTTTATAATTAATGCGGCCTGATACAGCTGTTACCCTCCACACCACTCTAACCATGTGTGTCTTTGTGTCTGTATCCTATCTGTGTGTGTGTGTGCGTGCATGTGTGTGTGTGGTACAGGGCTTTCTGGAAGCGTTGTCTTTGGCAGGTATGAATGATCCAGCCTTGTTTGAGGCTCTCTAAGCCTTCACTCTGCCTCACCTGAGTCTCTTGCTAATGGATATCTTTTGTATCTGTCACAACCGCTCTGTGTAAGAGCGTGTGTGTGTGCATGTGTGTGAAGGGGGGGGGGCAGTGTTGTTATTTATTTGTGGAAGAAAATGTATGAATGGTGAATATTCATTGTAAATATCCTCGTCTCTGAAATGTGTTCTACTCTATATGTATGTTGTGGTGTGTGTACATAGACCCAACAGCAAAGTGGAGTAGAGCCAGGGGAAATTAGCTTTTTTATTTTGTATTTTTTTACCCCTTTATGTCTCTATGAAAAATGGACCTCCTCTGGCGACACACAGACACGCACACACACGCACGCACACACACTGCAGCAGAAAACACACCAATGACTCTGCAGAAGTATCACACAATAATGTAAAACACCACAGCTGTATTGTCATGCACAAATTATTCTTTCACTGCCTCTTTCAAAATGTTATAAATATATACTGTAAAAAAAATGTTTTGTATGAAATACTGCTGATGATAATTGCGGCGGTTTATTTTGATTGCATACTCATTTGTCCCGTGAAGTTGGACATCTCAAGATGTATTGTGTCTGTTTTTCCGATTTGTATTAACATCAAATATTAAATATTTTTTTTACAACTGGGAGTATTTTTAAAACCTAATTTGACCCTCTCTTTGATTAATCACTGCCAGAGGGATGCATTTAAACTGATTTCAACTACAGCCTATTTTTATTATCGTTTCATTGAGTTTCTTTTTCAGTATGGTAATATGAAGACCTTGTTCTCATTAGCAGGTTGTGGTTTGTTTTGCAGCGGAGACCCTGATGCCACGACAAATTACCCACAACCCCTCATGGTCCTAGAGGCAATAGTGAGCTCCGTGTACAAAAACGTGAAGAGCGGGTAGGATTTGTGCTCACACACACACACACACACACACACACGCATGCAAGCTTCCTTACCAATATGAATTATTCTCAAAATGCTAACTTTGCTGCTGTCACTGAATACAATCAACCAACAGTGAAATGATCAAGTAACCTGTCGTAATAAACGTAAACATTCATCACATGCATTACCAGCAACGCTGCGGTGACCTCCGATGACCTCTTGGCTTGGCTGCGACCGTTCTGCGGCGACGCGCTGCTTCCTGTGCGGCCTCGCATCGACGTCCTGCAGATACTGGAGAACAACTTCAACCTGCGGGACAGCGACGTGCGTCTGCTGCTGCTCTACAGGACCCAGGCCGTCCTGAAGGACAGACAGGTAGCGTGCGTGCGCACGCACACACACACACACAGAGCAGGTCAGCTTCAGATGTCAAGTTGGGGATGGAATCTTTCTTTGGTTGTATTGTACAACTGCCATAGCTGAATACTGTAGCTGCCATTACACTAAAATATTATTCTCACATTTCCATTAGGCTGTGAGTAGTTTGTGGTAAATGGCAACATATCAATATAAATGTATTTGGACAAAAATATCAGTGTAATGTGCCATATTGCACATACAAACACACACACAGATACAACTACATATGCTGTACGCACAGGCACTTAAGTCATCAGCAATCTGACTACTGGAGTGTCTCATAAGTGTTGTTGAGTGTATATTCCTTTAGAATTTACTTTAAACGGCAGCATTCAAAACAACGACCGCCGCCACTCGGCCTTAAGTAGTCCACAGATGTCTCTGTGTCCTCAGCACCCAAGGTCCCCGCATCAGACGCTGGCTGTTACACACTGAGGAGACAATAGTTGGTATTCTGCGTGCCTGCGTATATAGATTATGGCACGATGAGATGAGATGAACTTGAGCTTTGTAGACGCGTTCTTCTGCCTTCACTGCTTTATGCCCCATGCATTTTAATGTACAGTGCTGCACACGGTGAATAATGTAAGCGGGTTACATACAGTAGGCCGTTTACTTGATGGGTGTAGCCGTGAGTTGTGGGCCAATGGTACCAGCAGCAGCGGCGGGAGAGCCTCTAGTCAGCCTTGGAAATAATCGTCCCATTCAAGACGTGAGGTTACCGTGGCGACGCACGGGCGAACTTGCGCACTTGGGGGCGACCACAATTTTCCTTTTCTCTGTCACAGTACAATGGAACATCCCTGTGCACAAGCACACACATGCAGTCTCACAGCCATTGAAGGCTGTCGCCGCTTAAGACTCCCTAGAGACGGTAGCAGACATCAGGGGAAGAGTGAAGCCACACTGACCCGCTGCAAGATGGGGGCACGGGTGCCCGGGTCAGGGTTCAGAGGGAGGCCAGGGGGTCACGTGGCTCGTTCGCCAGGGCCGAATTGTAATGGCCGTTGCCGTGTGTGTGAGTGGATATAGTGCGTACAGTAGTATAGGACATATTTGCCGGAAATGTCTCTTTTTGAAATGTTCAAACTGGATCGACATGTCTCCCCAGAAATGAAGGCATTATACATAGAGATATGAAGCAGCACTCGCAGTTGCCTGTCAGAAATAAACAAGCCTCGCCGCACTGACTGATGTTGTGGGAACGCGAGATTTCTCTCTTTTGCATTTTCATCCTATAATTTTTTTTTAACTTTTCACCATCACTAATGTGTTCTCGTGGAAAGGTAACACTGTATTTTGGCAAAAATTGCTTTGCCAATCTGCTCACAAAGCTTAGGAAACACATCGTTTTCCTTTTTATGTACAACAATTACAACAATTAGAGAGCTCTCTTTACAATAAGTAGAAGCTAGAATGGCAATAATAGCATTAGCTCATGTATTCATACTGCAGAGGGACAAAGCCGGTTTGCATCCATGCATAATGTATCTGCTGGTATTGTCCACTGTGCTTATGCTGCACTGTATGTAGCATAATACTGTGTCTGCTTCTTTTTTACATACACTGCAAAAAATGTCTCTTCAAAAATAAGTGCAAAAATTATGAATACAAGGTTTGCTCATAATAAGTAAAAAAAAAAAGTCTGCCAATGGAACAAGTGAAAATTTAGTAAGATTTCTTGAAATAATACATATCGTGATAGAAGAGCTCTTGTTAGGAAAGTGCAGTATTTTTACTAGAAATTAGACAAATATACTTTGTAAGATTTAGATTTTTTGTAGTGGCTGCTTGCATAACCCGCCTCCACCGGTGGAGTCTCTCCTTGAGTGGCTACTCATTAAGTCTCCCGGCTGCCTAATTAAAGGCCTGAGCTGCTTAATTAACGTGCAAATGTATGCCCATAGCTCTGGGCCATTGTCAGAGCAGGTAGACAGGTGTGTGGCTTGGCCTCGTTAACTAACTGGGAACACTTCTGATGCTTTGCAGGATCTGACGACACACACACACTTACACTTACACTTAAGAGAGCCTCCATCCAAGGGATCAGCTAATTAATCTTGTAAAAGAAGTGAGAGCGCAACCAATTTCAGATGAATTGCCACAATGCTGCTCGCGTTGTTCCCCGAGGCGAGAAAACGCCCTCTTAAACGCCGAGAGTAGAGTTTTCTTCCCTTCCAAATGTCGAGCTGTTCGTCTTTTGATCGGTCCTAATTCTTCTCTGTGTACAAAGAGCAGCGCGCGTCGTTCGCAGATAGGCACGCATTAATTCCACACAAGAGCAAATAAGGCTCTCAGTCTTTCCGTGGTTTTCTTTTGGGTTCCGCTTCCTAATTGGAGCATTGTCTCTGCATTGTCCCCTGCTGTCTGTTGGCCTACGGAGAGAGGAGCCAGCAAGCGGGATAATTGCGTTGGCTACGCTGGCACCGCCCCAGGCGAAGCTGGGCCGCTAATGGAAGTGAGCTGCGGTCCCAGGGCACCGACCAGAGACATGCCAGGGCCCCGGCACTGACCTTACCATGCCAGCTCGTGTCCCCTGCTGATGCGGGGGTGAAGAGGGGGGTGTAGTGCTAGTGGCACGGGGGAGGGTGAGAGAGAATTAGCAGTGCAATAGAGATGCACATGTTGAGGATGAGGAGTTTCTTCCTCCTCCCCCTGGTCACCTTGCCCGTCGTCCAATCAACCTGTACCTGTCCGACCGTGAGAGTCACTAATGCGCTGTCATGACAACAGCTTCCTGTTATTATGACAAGAACCATCTCAGTCATCACCGCAGCTGAACACGCACCTACACACGCATGCACGCACACACACACACGCGCGCGCACGCAGCAATGGCTGCAAATCTCAAAGTGTATGTGCAATTAGGCAAGCACACGAAACACACATAAGCTAGCAACATATTCATAACTGCTCCCGCTGTCTGTCTTAATTGGGAAAAGAGATGGGACTGAACAATAAACTTGGAAGATGGGGCTGCTTTGATCTAGAAAATGAACCCCGTCTGGCTTTTTTCATATTCTTCTCTCTAATGCAATGCCTAATCTCTCTCTCTCTCTCTCTCTCCCTCTCTCTCCTTCTGCCCCATCTCCTCCATGTGCAGCAAATACATTGCTTCTATCTACTGCACTGCTTTTTCCTCCTCCCCTCCCCGCCCCAGTATCAACGGAAATAATGCTGACAAATCAAAACACAAGTGAATTCACCGGGGCTCCTTCAGGTCTCCAAAATCACACAACGTTTTAGAAATAACAAGGTTTCAGTGTTTTTGTTAAAGGTGGAGTCAGGGATTCAGGGGAAAGGGTGTTGCTATGTGAACTGGATCAAAACGCCGCCCCTTCCTTCAATGGGTGCGCTCTCAGATAGTGTTGTAGTGCTAGTCTTTGATACGTTTCACATGTTAAGAGCCAGGGCTATGTAGAAGCCGTGTACGCACAATCCACACGCAATCCAAGACACTATGT
Organism: Forbesichthys papilliferus; assembly: GCA_025399855.1. Taxonomy (NCBI): domain Eukaryota; kingdom Metazoa; phylum Chordata; class Actinopteri; order Percopsiformes; family Amblyopsidae; genus Forbesichthys; species Forbesichthys papilliferus. The sequence goes on from JAODOY010001772.1 coordinate 16,390, forward strand.
TCAATATAATATACTACAAAACATATTTTGGGAAGATACCGCTGGGCTTTGACTTACAATAACCCACGATAAGAAAAGACAATGAAACAGGTGTTTTTGCCTCCGATACTTTCTCAACAACGCTGATGTTGGCAGAATTATCTAGAGGTCACAGCCTCTGTGATTATTGCATCCTCCCCCTTGTTCCCTGGTGGGGGTGGGGGTGGGGGGGGGCTGTGCATGCTCAGACACTGAACCGTGGTCTCCCGTGCAGCTGAGTTGCACATCTGTTGGCCGTCTGTGCCCATGTGCGGCGCACAGCACATCGATGTACGCTGCCATGGAAACGAGGCGGGGTGGGGGTGAGGCGAGTTGGTCGGAGTGAAAGGTCCTGTAGCATGTCCTCTGCTACCTAGACCGATGAAAGACTGGAGATAATGGATGTGTCTGTCCGCCCGCCCGCCCGCCCGCCCGTCTCTCTCTGCATGTGTAATAAATACTAAAGTCGTTACCACACTCAAAAGCATTCCCGGCAACACGCGCCCCTCAGGTAGGCTCGCCGGCCTGTGATTGGAGGGGATGGACGGTGTGTTGACGGATGCCGTTTAGCCCAGCGGTGTGCACAGCCAGGTCAGGGGGGGGGAAAGGCCACCGCATGATTCACTGCAGCTGCTCCTCACACATGATAGGTTGGGAGAGAGAGAGAGAGAGAGAGAGAGAGAACTTATCATTCCAATACATCATCCTACCTTCCCAAAATGCCACTTGGCCACACAGGAGGTCAACGCACTGTGTGCACACATGTACACACACACACACACACACACACACACACTACAAACAGACATGCACAGGGGCCCTGAAAAGGGCCGTATTAATGAGACAAATTGAAATGCTGACATTTAGGTGGAGGGGAGCAGGGGGGGGATAGTGGCACTGCGGGGGTCCAGAGATGAGGGGAGAGATGGATTTCCTGACTTAATTTCACATGATCAGTCATAACAACAGGCCATCCAAATGTCACCACTGTCTAGATGGGCTGCGTTCAGAAGCAGTCGTGCGCGCGTGTGCGTGCCTGTGCGCACGTGTGAGCGCGCATACACCCGTCACACCACCAACGACAATACGCTTGGGCTTGTTTGTAGCCGTGGCGCTAACTACAATGGTAATTACTGCAGGTCCCTTGGCAGTACTAGCATTTATGTCCACATCAAAGTCTTAGACACAGACTTCTGTGTCGCGCGCGCGCGCTTGCGTGCACACATGCGCAGCGAAGGAAGGTTAACGCGGTCACTGCACCGAGGTCTTTGCGCTTGTGTGTTCTGCAAATGTTATGGACCCATCAAGGAAAATAAACTGCGCGTGTGCGTGGCTCGGCTCATGAGCATCAACAGTGATTGCTCATTCGTTTTACAAGCACCTCATCCCTCCCTATCAGTGATGGATCATTTGCGGTGGCTCGTTTGCGATTGTCCCTCACAGGCCTCCTTGTCTGTGTCTACACAGCCTATCAGGTGCACGTTAACCTCTTGTCCTGGCCCTCGTTACTGTGTAGCTTCTCAACCACACCCGAGGTTGCATTGTGTATAACGTGCATGGCTGAGAGCAGGCCTTCAATCCTCTTACACTTTGGTTCCCTGCTATTCCTCAAAGGAAGCAATGCATCTACAGTTTTGTGTGTAAGATCTTAGTTTTTTAACATTACAGTAGACACAGTTCACATCCAATTAAAACGTATAAGGGAATTAATTAAAACGTATAAGGGAATTATAACGAGTGATTTTGTATTACATGTTAACATGTTTCACTTGTGTTTACTGTGTGTGTGCGTGTGTGTGTGTGTGTGTGTGTGTGTGTGCGCGTGTATGTTCTGTATGAATAGCACACACTTTCAATCCCAAACATCAACGCGCGCTTCAGCATCCACGCGCACAGGATCTGTGTAGTCTAAAATACAGCTTTGGTGAACCACAAATGTACGTCTGTGTGCTTTAGATTCCAGCACTGAATTCACGTCTGCTGCTACTTTAGAAGAACAATGGGTTTTTAATTCAACTGCAGTTAAAGGTATAGTCAGCAATTGCAAGCTAAAGGTAAGCTAATACACTTTTTGTCAAATTCAACAATCTCAAATTCAACATCTCTCTCGCTGTTTAATGTTTTCAGACTTTCCGTTTGATTTAATAATTTTTAATTAACTAGAAAATTAGAGAAGGCTGCCACCCCTGCCTGGACAACTTTTAATTTACGCAGGGCATGGGGTACACACACACACACACACACACTTCATTGCATAATACTCCCACATGTAATACCGGTTACACATGGCATTAACTTCTAATTTTCTCATGACAGCAAGTGATAATGGATGTTTTTGCATGTGTGTGTGCGTGTAAACTATGTGTCTGTGCATAACAAATTCAAGCTGTGACAATATATGTAATCATCTTTCAGCTTGAGCAGAGTGTTGTTACTAAGTGCGTGAATATGATTTCTCATGCATTATACCGTAATGTTTTATTTTTCACCTCAAATAAGTAAATCAGGGTCAAGATTTACAGAAAAACCTCACTAAGAGAAGAGGGAAAACATCACATTCAAATCACTTCCGTTAGCATTACTTTGGCTTATGATTAACTTAACAGGCGATGTCAGTGGAGACAAATATATATATATTTTTTTTTGCACTTCAAGCGAATGAGGCCGAGCATATAGGTTTCCACCCTGTGTGTGTCTGTCTGGCCCCTTGGGTAATACATTGTGTCACATTGATTGATCCTGTCACCCTATTCTACCACGACTACAATTGAATATTAAGGCAGCCACTTCTAAGTACGCCTGTCCTTTCAGCCCGAGACCACCCAGGATTCGTTGCCTCGGCCCTGACCGTAAATCCAAGGACATAAGTCAATGCTATTCTGTACCATGCTATCTTTAGCCTACATACTGTACCTGTGGAATGACACCATATGCGCGCACGCACACACACACACACACACACAAAATGCATTAAGTATTGACAACTAGCCCCAGGCAAGGTTATTCATCTGAATAATTATCGTGATCTGCTGCTGTGACGGTTCAGAAAAGTTCCAGTCATGACACTTGAGAGAGTGGAGGAGTGTGTTCTCCAAAGGTGTGTGTGTGCATGTGTGTGTGTGTGTGTGTGTGAGAGAGAGAGAGAGAGAGAGAGAGAGAGAGAGAGAGAGAGAGAGACACACAGGAGAGTGGTGGAGTCTGTGTGAACGATGCCTGATGAAAGTCAATGAGCAAACGAGAAGGAGAGAGGCTTCAAGAAGAAACACGGAGGTCTCCCGTATAGCTGAATGATGCATGTGACGGTGCTCAAGATACTCTCGCACGACCACACCCCAGGGGTGGGTCAGGGGTCATCGCCGCGACAGAATGTCGGCGCTGACACTGTGTTTGTTTAGGCCCCCAGCTTAGTTTGCTCCTCCAACTTTGTGGCCCAGAGAGAGAGATGGGCCATTTTGTCACGGCTGATGACTCAGTCCGGCTTAGATGGCATCTAAGTGTGTGTGTGTGTGTGTGTGTGTGTTGGGGGAGAGAGAGAGAGAGAGGGAGGCGGAGGCAAGGAAGACTGAAGAAAAGAGGATGTGAGAGGGAGGGCGAGAGACGCAGAGAGAGAGGACGCAGGGAGATAAGGGGCTCTCCAGCTCCATTATGTTTCTGACAACATGTTGTGGAGATGCTGCTCACCGCAGTGAATCGCCCGGCTGATAGTTCTGATTTACTGCTTTGGCCCACCCCCCTGCTTGCACTCTCGTGTGTGAGTGTGTGTGTGTGTGTGCGCGTGCGCGCGCGCACGTGCGTATTGCGTGGCCTTCCACGAAGACGTCTTAACACAGTTTTGTTCTGGTAAACACTTCAGGAGCACAGCCTCGGGGTCAAATCACACCATTCCAACATCCCTTGATGTGGATAGACGTGTGCGTTCCCCTCCGATCCAGAGTTACATTTCAATGCATTTTACGTTAAAGATGAATTTGTGCCAATACTACATGAATGTTAATTCAGCGCTCAATCTTCCGATGACATTCCCCTCTTCTCCTTGGCCCCATTGCACCCACTGAATATTCATGGTACGCATGATTAGGGCGAGGGTGACGTCTCGACACAAGCGGTTTTAATATTCAAATATTAAGGCGGAGAGCGCGTCGCTGCTTAATATTAATGTCAGCAGCAGGCTCTGTGTTGCTGTGTCAGCCAGGTGAGTGTCACCATGGTTTCACATTACGGGGTTTGTTCTCCCTTCCGCCAGCTCGCCTTTCATCTAACCCCAGTCTTCCTCCGTCTTCCTTCCCTCTGATTGGCTGTGTACGGTGGCTCCACCCCCTCCCGCCTGTCCTCTGCGGAGGGATGTAAGCGGTTGCTGGTGTCACGTGCGCAAAGCAGACGTTACAGGACTTGTGTGGTTTGGGCAGGTGTTGTAATGTCAACAGGTTCATGTACTGTGATTATACTTTGCTGTGTGTGTGTGTGTGTCTTGGTGGCCATGTGTCCTCTGAATGTTTTATGTGTCTCTGTTCCATTTTCCATAACTTTCTCTCTCTCTTACTCTCTCTCTCTTTCATTTCTCTCGCTCTCTTACTCGCTCTCTATTTCTCTGTCTCTCTGTCTCTCTCTCTTTTCCTCTCGCCCCAAAATCTAAAATACTCGGCCTCTGCAACTGTATTCTGCCCGTCACTGGGGACATTAGCCCGAGCGGGGTCAATTAATATTGATGAGCTCATTCAGATCCTGCTCAGTAAAGGCCAGACGCGAGATCCCTGTGCTTGACTGCCACAGTGCCATACTGTACATTCAAGACACTAGCCTCATCCCTATGCATTTCTATTTCATCACGACTCGCTGTTTTGATTGCTCATTTGATTGTGAAGGTAAAGTAAATCCTCATAGTCTATGAGACTGAATGATTATGTGGAGCTCAAATGCCAAAACGGCTGGCAAGCGATTAAGTCTATATGATAATTCTTCTCTGCAAAGGAGTGTGCAGTTATTTAGAGTAGCTCACGCATAAATATACTAGGTTTGCTACACCTTTAACTCGCTTTTTTTGGCTGAATCACAGCTGCGTCTTACAGACAGATGAAGGATATTGGCCTGATCATGGGACACAAACGCGAGTCCCAGCCAACAGGCGTCAGATCCAGTCAGCTCACCAGGAGTTTGAGAGAACGCAGACGCAGGAGAGCTCGTAGAATGCCCCATGCTATGTGTGTAGCTTTAAACCTCTAGCAGCTGCCACAGTTAACTGTAGCTGACTGACGCTACATGTGACCTTCTCTAACCTTGAACAATTGGTAATCTCAAACCATTGACTGGGTGCCCTCTTCTGCCAGCGGATCTGCACGTCATTTGTGTAGTAACTGACACACACACGTTGGGTGACATCCAATCTAATTTAGGAAACTGACAACTTTTAAACGATGAATTTGACACTGGTTATTTTACGTGTCATTTTTTTCAACGAATGAGTAGATCCCTGTGATCATCATTCATTCCTTGGCAATTGAGAAAAGATGGCACTTATTCTTTTGATTGGCAGGGATAATAGCATATGATAAGAGACTGAAAGAGAAAGATGGCAGGCCTCCAGTAATGGTTTTACTGAAAATGAACCTGTCTACAAGATTGTTATGTATGGAGCGAATGATAGCATCCCACACACATTAATAGGTCCATCACTCTGCGGTTCAGCTATGTTAATAACTTGGTGTGATTGTTATGTATCTGTGTTTGCAAGTGTACACTTGTTTGCTGTGCATTATCATATCAATAATTATGTTTTTTATTGTTCCATTGTAATTGTAAGGCATTTAAAAGTAGTTCATAATATGAATGCATTGATTAATCTTTTTAAAGTTCCATATTGTCAGAATAGATATTTTTCCAGTTGTGTGGTCTTTTGTAATGTCTAAAGGGAAACTAAATGGATGGGCTAAAAAGCCTGTCAGAGTTTTTTTTTTTGTGACATTATTTCTGGATCGTAACCATTGTCTGAGACTCCTCCCATTCAGATAGCCAGTAATTTTGGGTCATGTAAAAACAATGCACACAACTGAAACACATTGTTCTTCTTTAAGGGAGAAAACATCTTATCTTTAAAAAATAACAGTTGGAAATTGTATTGCTATGGGGCCTTTACAACACACAGTATGTCAGAGACATTAAAAACAACAGTGATTTAAGGTAAAGAGTGATTGAACTGAAAAATTCAGACATAACTTCTTTTTGGACATTATAACCATATAGAGCGGACCGTGTTTTATCAAGTGCCAACAGTAAAACCTGCCGCAGGTGCTTTTTTCAGCAGCTCTGGGCTTCTTTTTCAGTTCAACAAAGTTAAATTTCTCAGAAGAAAACGCCCTTTGTCATCCACTTTTTTAAAAGTTGACCAATCACAAGCGGCGTAGTGAGACCTGGTGTTTCTCATAACAATCGTAACAACCGTTTCATACTTCTACACAACCATGGCTAAGTAAATAGTTACATAAACAAAGTGGCGAACACCGCTCGTTTCAGCAATCCCACGAAACTGAATTTAATTGTCGACTTTGTAAATACCTTCATCGTCAATTTAGAATGCTTTGTTTCTGATTTGTGGCAGATAATTGTGGGAATATTATCAGGTTGTTTGATTTGATACAAACCCTTTTCTCCATTCACTGGTTGAGGTGGGGCGACAACAAAGGATATATGGATCTAATATAAAATGTCCTCTGTTTAATACTTAAAGGAACTGCTGGAAGTGAGATAAAAAAACTAGTTTGCACCTAAATTCAGTCCATCCTAGAATTATCAGCGTCGTTAAGATGTGAAAGAATAATGAAATTAACTTTGCTGAACATTTACATTTAGATGAAAAATGGCAATCGCCTCAGTTCAAACATAATACAGGCGGTGATCTTAGTGCTTCTTTTACCATCTCTAATTATGACAATTATTCTGAAAGGCCCTGCAATAACCAACCTGATGATTCCCCCCTGTATCCACTATGGTGCAGTGCTTACACTTAGTTATCCCTTATATTAGTTAAAAGACAAATTTATTCTAGGCTGCAGGCGTTTTTATCTACCATATAGCGATAATGATATAACAGCTGTAGGGTGCCTGTTTTTGGGATATTACTATTTATACATCGGCAATTAATACAACAATTCATCAAATCTCTTATCTGCATTTGTTTAGCTATTTGGTTTAAGTTGAATGTAGTGTAGCATCAGTGGCGTAATTCATTCATTCATAATTCATTTTACGATGTCTAATTTTGTATCATTTTGATGTTGTTGATTTATCCCTTATACTGTACATTATCTTACAAAGGGGACATGTGAAATATGTACCTATAGATCTATAGAGTGCATATTAAAAGCATGTACAATTAAGCTATAAGTTATATTATTTGCTGATGTAATCAATTATATAATGCTCAATGGAAAACTATTGAAGAAGGAATATGGTATATTTGTGGATAAAACCCTAGAAAATCATATACATTCTATCGATAATCCATGGGTAAAATGTACTCTTAAAATATGAACGTTTTATAAAAGGAAATACAATAGAGTAAGATATTGCAATTCTCAAATGGTGTGCATATGATTAAGCCTTTATACCTAATAATTTGGTTAACGAGTGGAAGGATTGGAACGTAATAACAGCTCTGTGATGCTCTAAGGTATATAAATGAAGGAACACTGCTCAGTTTTGAAATGCATAGAGATATATTCATTTGAAAAACTAGACTTATATATGTCAATATTTGAAGATCGCTGCATACAGTGTCATCATACTGTAACTATTTATTTTACTATGTTAACATGAAGGTAAAAATAGAAAAATAAGTACACATCCTTTTGAAAGGCATACTGTATATTTCAGACACTGATACCAGATTTATCTCAAATTTGTTTCTTAAAAACACATTAAACCTACAGTAGTCTAGTTTTTTTTTTACACAATATTTTTAAATACAGTATATTAAAGCAAAATGGGAGAAAAGAGAATAGACATATATTGGAGAGGAGAATAACTATATATAAATGGACTTAGTATTACTATGGATGTTTACCAGATCACAGAAATTTAGGGATTTATTTGGAAAACCTTTGATACTTTATTACACCCCTTCAAAAATCCTACTATGATAAGATGATCCCATAAATATTCCCCCGATTGCTGGAGAAAGTGTGGAAAAATACTTTTGAGAGGGATACATAATTTTTTACACAATATTTTTAAATGCAAAATACCCCTAGAAAGTAAAAACATATTTTGGATATGTACATGACAAATACTGCTGCTGGTAGCTGGTTAAAAATGAAAATGTTTATTTACAAAATGACAAAGATAACTGCAATCTTTAGTCATATAGAGCAGCGGTTTTCAAAACTGAGGGTCACAGTGAGTGGGAGGTTCAATGACGTGGCTCTCTAACCCAGCCGGGCAGTGGAAAACCAAACCAGTTCTCAGAAGGTTCGCAAGTCTAACCAACCTGTGCTAGCACCAGCCCAGAACCAGCACTAGGTTCGCTTTGGTGGAATAGGGTAGTGAGTTAGAGTGAGTGGGTCGCAAAAATTGCAAGCGGTCATTGAATGAATGATGAATGTCAATGAAAGGCCTCCGCGCTTTACTATCATGTTGTTCCACTCATTGGTCGTGAGTAAGGTTGTGGCAAAACAGCCTACTTGTTCCTGATTGGATGAAATCCTATTTAGCTGCATGGAGCGCTCTGGTCAAAGATATTTGGTGCACACACAGGTATAGCATTAGCTAAAATGGATAGGTTTTTGAAAATGATGTTACCGCCTTACCGGTACTTGGTGTTTGGTGGGTCTAAATAGATTAGTCCTCTCTAGATGGGTCTTGGCACAAACACGTTTGGAATGGGAACCCCCTGGCATAGAGTTCATACCACATATTCTCCATCAACTTTAAACATATAGCTCTGCCTTCCATATTTTCTCTTGCAATCATTCTTTACCCCACCACCCGTTCTCTCACATAGTATTCCTCTTATTTTTTATTGTATTACTTATTATTTTTACTACTACTACCAACACACACGCCCTCACGTCTACTTGATGCTGATCGGCAGACAGCATTGGGTTTTTTAATCAATGCACTGTTGAGATGCTGTGACAGCTCCTGCTGTTTGAGATAAACTACTAAAGTCTCCGTAATTGTAGCTTTTGCATGGACCTAGCTTTACTGTGCGTGCGTGCGTGCAAACATGTTCTGCAATTTCTGGGAGCGCACCGCATTATTTAGGTCTGTGCGTGCTCACGGCGATAGCTACAGTACCAACAGCATTACTGTACACACACAAGCTCCCACGCGTTTGCTTGCTCCAGGCAACACAACCCCCCCCCCCCCCCCCCAGCCGACTATTTCACTATCTCAACACTGGAAGTATAATGTTGTCAAACAGAGATGTGTGCACATTTAGACTACAGTGGTACCGTAGTCGTTTTCCCATCCCCTCCATCTGCTCACGTCTGTTTCGCGTATCTATGTGTGTCAGTTAGAAGCATGGCTGCATCTAGTCACATTGGATGAACATCCCGCATGTGTTCCACCTAACTTGACACCACTTCTTTTCTGCACAAGAAAATAGGCTCACATAAGCAGCATAACTGGTTAAATGTGGATACAGCGTATGTCATTATATACATTGTGGATCGATGTAGCCTACTACAGTATGCGCCTACAGTTGACAGTTCTGCCTACTATACTGTCACACAGTATAGTAGGCAGAACTGTCATTGGTTGTTGTTGTTGTGTTAACAAAAGGAATGTCAGTTAGATTTGGTTAGTTATGTAGTTATGGAATATAATATTATTGATTAAATCTTGCTGCACATGACATCTTAGTAAATAACCTGTAATTCTTACGCAGGTTTGTAAAAATTACAGGTAATGTACTTATTTTTAATTTACACAATTGTGAAGAAATAGTTATCGGATCGGTATCGGCCATGAAAATAAGCATAGATTTTTTTTTTAAATACCCTTGTAAGCATGTAGCAGCACTACTGAATCAGGAAGTGCAATAGTTATCACGGCATTATCTTTTTGTTTATGTTCAGCTGTAGCTATACCAACCACATCTACTTATTTAACAGATTTACAAGACCTGCAAACAACTAGTCTTGTGTCGTTACATGACCAAACAAATTCCTCTGTATACGTTTAATGTCCAATTTGCTCATTGGATAATGTTAGCCAATATGTCATCAAACTATGTTAGCCGGCGCTGTATGCCAGACGCGAGCAAAGGCTTGCTGCGCAAGGCTAGGTTGACAGCAGTAGGCCTCGCTAAGTGAATTGTCACTGCTACTCACTAACTGTCCTGTCAAACTAGCCATTACCTGCTGTCCAGGCTAATGGGTCTTACGATGGCCAGGGAGGGAGAGGGGATACAGATATGAGCTGGCAGCAGTTAAAGGGGTTTGTGGGAGAAGTGTACGCTACAAGTGTAGAATAATTACGTTAATGGATCGCAATATACGCACGTAATAAGTGTCCAAACAACAGTGGAATTGCATGAGAGTGGTTACATTATTGTATGGCGAGTGATGAAGCGTTTGTTGTGCGATGGATCTGAAAGAATGCTCTAGATTGCAGGAAAGGGCCTTTTAACAGTAGTTAAGATTCCATTTGTGTCTTTGATGACCTCCATTTCCCGGGGTCCCGCTCCTGTGCCCTCTCATATCGTTCTGTGGTGCAGCGCTACACAGTTCTACATTGCTGTCAGTTAATCTACAGTACACCTGCATCACTGAATTGCACTGAAAAACAATTTGGCCGCACATACTGGCAGAGCCTTGGTTAAGCCTATATACTAAGATCTAACCTACGTAGCTTTATTCAATTATCTATTAATAATGCAATGGGATTACACTGTATGCATTTAATGTTTCATATGTGAATATTGTGTGTGTGTGTGTGTGCGTGCGTGCCTCGTTTAGCTGCAGCCTTAGTTTTCCCTTCAGAAATCAGCTGCTCTCTGAACTGTTAAATCACACTGGAGCCAACCTTGGAGGAGAAAATTAATTACTTTCCTCTCCCCTTTCATTCTTTCTCCCACCTCTTCAACATTTCCCCCTCGCTCAATCCCCTTCACGTCATTTTCTCTTTGTCTCCCTCTTTGCCAATCCGAAGAAGGCGGCTCGTATCCAAAGTGACACCTTGTTTGCTTTAAAGACTGCACCGTACGTGTGATAGTGCAGTTTGTTTGTTCAGGCTGGGTTTTCTACCTGCATTCTCGTTTAAAGTTTTATAAAAACCACCCATTTTGGGCGGGGGGTTTGCGTAAGTAGTGTATACAGTACATAGTTGTTTATTTAGTAACTATGCCTGAGCAGAATAACGATTTAGTCACAATAAAATCCCTAATTTAGGAACTACTTTACAGCATAATGCAAATGAATACATTATAGTTTACTGACACAAATGTTTGTTTTTGTTATAACAACCTTCATTTATCTGCTTGCTTTCTTTCTCATTCCCCAACTCCTCCCCTCTCTCCTCTCCTCCCCTCTCTCCTCCTCTCCTCTCCCCTCCTCTCTCCTCCCCTCTCTCCTCCTCTCTCTCCTCCCCTTTCCTCTCCTCTCCTCTCTCTGTTGCAGGTGGAGATGGAGGATGTTGAGAACGAGGACAAGCGCTACGCTCTGTTCCTGGAGCTGCTGAACTCCGCCCGCAAGTGGGAGGAGTTTCAGGGGCTCATGCTCCTCCTCCAGGCCTGGCCGCCCATGATGAAGGAAGACGTGTAAGGCCACCATCTTTGTTATCTAGTGTAGACAAAGTCCTTCTAGGCAAGCCTGGCCACTCGGCGGCCATCATAGCCTTGTTGCTTGGGAACCCTCATAACTGAGTGAAATGACCTGGAAGTATCAAAGTCACATTAATAACGGCTATATTCATTATTTAAATGCTAAGGAAAGGTGCTTTAATGTTTCCTTTCTTGCATCTAGCATAGGGTACACTGGGTCATCCTTTACGATAGTGAAGGAGAGTAGTCTCACAATTTCTTGCGTAGCATCATTCAGCTGTTCGATCATCATAATGTCCATGTTATGCCTATCTTACCTAATTTCCACAGTTATTTTCATAAGATCACATTGGTATTAATGTGGATTCATGAGTGGCAGGAAGGTTAGCATGAGGACACTATTCTCAATCAACCGTTGTGATTGAATATATAGATTTTTTTTAAATTTCAATTACATTGGTAATGAAGGAATATATTTCACCGGGCAGTCTGTGTTTACATGCATGAAACAACTCTGTAAGAACACACAGGGTGATGTTTCTAAGATGCTCTTTTAGTCCATAATCAGAACATTTCAGCATGCAGACCCACGACAATAACGTCCACAGTCATATTGTTATGTAGCAGCATACTGCATAGTGTACAAATGCAGCCTGGTTCTCTTGGCACTCCTTGATCGTTCCTTGATCTTACGTCATAGGTAAGAACGTCATCTTACGTATGACGTTATCAATTGATTTCGAGGAAAAGCCGTTAGGGGAGGGATATATAGGGCGTCTTTTGTTGTGACTCTTTGAATGCAGCAGACTAAACTGGATGTAGAGAATCTGGTAAAAAAATAAAAATACAAACCCCAAAATAAGGTTTAGAGAGCCTTTATTTTATTATATGCATGTGCAAATGTCGGTTTGCTTCAGTGCGTCCACAATATTGGCGCAATAGGTTACGCTTTTTATCCGTTACAGACTTCTCCCATAGAGCTCCATTCAGTCTTGTTACCTCGACTGTGTCCATTTATTGGTTTGTTCATTTTCTCACAGCCCCGTTTGAGACCAACACTATACACAAAACATGCATAGAATTGCTAAGAGTTGGAATGAACTAAATAGAAAACGAATGCAAATGATATGTATTTACATTCTGCTTAGTCTGCCCGTATACCTACGGTACATCTGATAGTGGCAACCGATATAGTACCCCCCTGCCCTTTTTTTTTCTAATTTGCTGTTGCCTATTTACTACTCATTGCTGCTAAACCTCTTGTGTTCGGGCCCCTCAGCACCTTGACTGAATGCCAATATTGAAGTTACAATGAAAAATGGCCATTTCTGTAGTGCTAGTGCCCTGTGTATAACAATCTCTAACCAAAACACTGAGCAGAAAAATATAGTAGATATAGTGTAAACAAAAATCATGTATATATGCCAGTGTATCAAAAACTATTGTGTACATTATAATATTTATTTGAGTGTAAATTCTAAATAGATAATAATAATAATAATATCTTGGAAATCATCGCACAAAGTTATCAGGCGTTTGACTTGAGTTTCCAGCGTGCGGTCAAACAGCAGATGACAAGGGGGATGCATATTAGCCCTGTGGGGGTTTTGGAAGAGACATCTGGCTGCTTGCACCAGCTGGTGGATTATTAAGGCCCAGCGTGTGTTGACCGCACCATTGATAAGTGCCCAGTGATGTGATTGCTCTTCCTCTGGTTTGCTTGTCTTCTTAAAGCGACAGCGCGCTCAGATGGCCGCTTAGACTGGCAGTTTCCAAAATGATGGTCCAAACCCTCAGCATGTACCAAGATTGAAATATTCTTTTAACATTTTTAATATACATGTCCCAATACTTTCAGTAAGCAAATGTTTTTCTAAATGTTTTACTTGTAAAGGGCGGTCATGTTTATATGTATTTCTATACAGTGTATTTATACCGTGCATTATCTGAGGCGGTGTGTGTGCCGTGATTTATGCAGCAGCAGTTCCTAGCCCATGACCCCATGAACATGTGCACAAGGGGATTCATGAGCTTTGAACCACATCATTGATGCAAAGTTTGAGGTCTCTACAGTCACCAGGAGCTGAGCTCACACCAGCAAAAGACTCGTATTTAGCCTCTCTTCCCTTTGCTTCAGTGTATTGTGTATTGCGCGTGTGCGTGTGTGTGTGTTTGTGTGCATATGACAAAAACTACAGTATAGACGACTGCCTCATTTCAAGAGATCACACATCACTTTGTGTTGTTTACGGTGCTACGGTCACAAAAATAGGCCAACACAACCTGCCCCGTGGACTTATTCCCACTTAAATCATCACTACAATAGAAATCATTCCCATCCCAATGAAATCCGTAGAAATAATGGATGACTCATGAAAGAGAGCGAGAGAGAGAGAGAAAGAGATGGCTCAGAACAGCAATGAAGTGAATGTGTGGAAAATGGGGGGGGAAATGAGAATGTGGGAGAGAACACACAACCGGGCACTTTTCAAAGTTTAAGGGAAGGAAATGGTCTTTCAGAGGAAGAAGCCCGTGAACTCCGAGACAGGTAGAAGAAGCAATTTAGAGTGTGAAATGTGCGTGTGTGGAAAGCATTGCCAATGTCACTGGGCTTGTATAAAGCTCTTGTTCCTGGCGAAGGTTCTCTCCAGTTAGAACAGGTACAACAGTAGGGAGCATGGGTTAGGGACTAGGAATACAGGAACCACTCTCGAGATCACCTCTGTGGCTCCGTGACACATCTTCCCATATGTGAGGGCTACAGAAATCAATCAATCGATCTTTATTTATATAGCACTTTTCATACAAATTCATGTAACACAAAGTGCTTCACACTACGTCTTTAAAAACAATTCATGAAATATTTTTTTGTGCTGATTAATCGGTCGCGTTTCAAATTCAAACGTAAACCAAAGACAAACCGCTTCTGATTACGGGAGTTTTATTTCTGCTTCTCTATGTGCTGCTCATTTGAATCGTTCAAGGTAATTTTCTGCATCATGCATCATTCTGCTGCATTGTGCCATAATGTGCCTTATGAGAAAGCAGCGGAGCCTAAAATCCATTCTGATCCGTCTGCTACACCCTAGCCCAATGTGCTGCATGCCGTTTATCTGCAGCATTACGATAACACCTACCTGGCACGAGCCTGTGTGTCTGGTCACCCCAAGTGACCACAGGCTTATGCTACAGTGGCTACACCCCCCCCCCATGTAATGCGATAACCTTTAGCGCGTAATGAGGTCTATGGGCCTGGTACTGGACTCTGTGTGTGTGTGTGTGTGTGTGTGTGTGTTGTGCACATGCATATTGTCTCCTTGTATGTCACCACGAACTGAGTCACGATTCTCTGCCAGAAGGAGAGCTGTGTGAGTCTGAGATGACTCACACAGCACCCAAAGTCAGGTTGGGCACAAGCACACACACACACTAAAACAACCAAAAAACACACACACCCGCCCAGCTTCCTTCCGTTTCCTTATTTTGCCAATTCAAAGGCAGTAGCGGGGTGCCTAGACATTGCTAGCTCCCGTGGCCTGGGCCGGCTGGGGGAGGGGGGGAACTCAGAGTGTCACGACGAGACATTTTAGCTAGCTTCTTTTAGCACACAACGCCTCCCGCTGTCCTTCCTCCTGTCTAACGCTCCCCACAAAGAACAATAACAACCTCCCCGCCATCCTCGCCAACCCCTCCATTTGCTCTCCCTGACTCCCGTCTTCCTCTCTCTCCGTTCCTTCGTCCCTCGCGAGCGCCCGTTTCATCTTGCTAGGCAGGACCACCCCGTACTTCTTCCGCTGCCTAATTGACACCCGAGACTTTAATGGGAATCTTGAACAAGATTTTTGTCACGATTTATCTGTAGATGAAATCAGCGTGTTGCCATCTCACCAGTTCAACCCAGCTCTAATCAACAATACGCACTTCCATGTCGCCCTTAGTTCTCACGTCCTCTTATCTTCCGTTCTGGCTTCATATTCATTCAATATTTACCCCCAGCGCTGCGCCAAGCCTCATGCTAATGGCTCTGTAGCTCTCTGGCACTACAGTAGCTAGCATGCTAGCACTTTCAATCCACCCCCACTATCATTGCGGCCCCGTTTAGTTGAGTGTTCCTCAGATAACTTGGGTTGAATGTGCTTAGATTATATTCTGACCAGGGTGAATCACTCCCACCAAGTATTAGAACGACGTACTGTACCACTTGTGTTTCATATTGTACAACTTGTAATTGATTGTTGTCATGCACATCAAAGGTGATGATTTACTAGGCTACATATTACGTACTTATTCAGCACATATTTATACATATTCTGGTAACTCGTATTCAAGCCGTGGCTGTCGTCGACCGAGGAAAACAACGTCTGTTCCTACAGGCAGCTTTCTCTTTGTATTCACTCTGAAATGGAGAGAAGGAAACAATATGAAGCGTTTTGCCATCGAGTAGTGCAGACAAACATCTCTCATGTCACCTTCTGCTCGTGTTAGCTTCTTATCTGCAGATAGCCCCTTGATGATTCTGCCTGCTTACACAGCAGCCCGTGAATACGTTGTAATATAATGGCTTGATGCTGTGGCTTATTGTAGGGTGTTGCGTTCACAGAATTCTCCTGACTCCTGCATTTTTAACTGACACGGCGCATTACATGTAACATAACCACATGCCACAGGCAATGCCTGTCTTATGACGGCAACATCCAGTGGTTGTAATTTGTAATAGCCAAGTTGTGGATTTGTATTTTGTGCCATGGTATACCGCTTTGAAACTGGGAAACACAATTTTGGTTTGTTTCACATTCACACTGCACACGTAGGCACACACACAACCACTCAATTGTTTGTCTCACCATGTCTTCTCAGAGCCGAGACTGAGGGTAACCCTTGGGTGGTGTTGACCTCTGCCCTCCTGACCCACTGCCAGGGGTCAGAGGTCACAGTGGACATCAGTCAGCAGATTGTCACCATGGTGCGCTCTCTCTACAACACTAAACACAAGCTACCTGTGCAGGTATGTGCCTATTTGTGTCTCTCTGCGTGCATGTGCGTGCGTGCGTAACTTGTGTGATGCTTTCCTCTACCATATTCAGTTGACCTGTGAAAGCATCGCTATGGCCGTCTAACAAGGCAAAGTTTGAGGAAAGCCAACATCAAATGCACCAAAGCGCAGTCGCTCTCATGTGCCCCAGGGTCAACACAATGTCTTTCCCATAACAGGCGGTGATCAATTGCACAGCCAGGAAAGCGCGGTGTGTATTCGCTCCCGGGGGCGGGGCAGGGGGAGGTAATGTTGGAGGTTGACAGAGTAACAAAGTCACAGCGCGCGGTGGGCGACGCTATTGAAAATGAATATTTGGTGGCCAAGTGAAACGCAGCACCAAATCATTTTCCTCTCGGCGGCTGCGATCGCTGCACATATTACACAAAAGGAAGTGGGACCTACCGTGTCAGCATATCGTTTCCCCCCCCCCACACACACACACACACACCACCACCACCTCCTCCTCACCAATCCTTTCTTCCAGTATACCAAATACAAAACCCTAAAGCTATTAAGCACGTAGCCCACAGCAACACCTCAGCATCGGCACAGCATCAGCCCAGTGTACAATAAAGCGCTAGCCTGTCTTGATATCCGCACGGCCCCCTAATGCCATTCACGCACGCCCCGCTGAGCGCCATGCAGGTTGTAAGCTTAATGCCATTCTTTGCATCTGTCAGTGGCTCGCTGCGATATTAGTTTAGGGCTAATGCTATTCGGTGTGAATAGGCCGGTGTGTGCCTGGCTGTCTAATATTAGTAGGGGGGAGGGGGGAAGGGGGGGAGGAGGTCTTTCACTCTGTGCTGAACCGCTTTAATTTGAATCTGCTGGAATGAAACCGCCAGAGCATGGGTGAGTCAGATTGCATTGTGATAATCCATATATTACTGCGTGCGTGCGTGCGTGCGTGCGTGCGTGCGTGCGTGCGTGCGTGCGTGCGTGCGTGCGTGCGTGCGTGCGAACCCCTTACCCTGTAAGGACCTATACATTTGTTTTCTGTGCACATTCTTTACTTACTGTTTCTTTGTTCTCATTCTCTCTCTCCCCCTCTCTCTCCTTCTCTCCCTCTCTTCTGCTATCATGTGCTTTCCCTCACCTCCTCCCTCACATTATTCCTTCCATCGCTCCATCCATGCGTCCCTCACCATATGGTGTGTGTGTGTGTGTGTGTGTGTGTTCTGCAGTGCGTCCGACGCGTGACAGCGCTGCTCCTGGAACAGCCGACGCACCAACAGCCCGCTCTCAAACTAATGGCGGAGAGCGGCGACGAGCCACTGCTGAAGCTGGCCCTGGATCAGATTAACAGCATGAGCGAGGTAGGCAAGCGACCCCGCAACCCCAATGCAGAGCTAAATGTATTTAGCTGTTCAGTTGAACTCCATATTAAAGGTGCCCTCCTCAATTTGTGTCCAGATTTGTCTGGAAATGTCGTTTTGGTTTGAAAATGGGGCACTAATGTTGTCCTCTTGGGGGCGCTATAACGTGCACCTTTTAAATATAGCTATAATCATTCTTCTTCTTTCATATTGTTACACTTGTCGCATTACTTTGAAGCCTGCTAGCGGAGCAAAAACGACGGCAGCAGGATCATCAACCGTTCTCATCGTTGCTAGCCACGATTGCCTCTAGCAACAGAAAGCGACGTTGTCTCTGTTGATGTTGGAGATGCGAGGGTCCTAGGTGTGTCATGAGAATACAGCAAAGCGGCTTGTTAAACAGCGCGGCCGCTCCGTGCAACTGACGCTAGCAATTAACCGCCGTCTTTCATCTGAGCGACCGTAGTATGTCAGTCAGCCCC
>JAODOY010001773.1:0-12589 GCA_025399855.1 Forbesichthys papilliferus
GGAGACACTATGTAATAGCATCATGCTCCCCCTATAGGAGACATGTAATAGCATCATGCTCCCCCTAAAGGAGACACTATGTAATAGCATCATGCTCCCCCTAAAGGAGACACTATGTAATAGCATCATGCTCCCCCTATAGGAGACATGTAATAGCATCATGCTCCCCCTAAAGGAGACACCATGTAATAGCATCATGCTCCCCTTACAGGAGACACCATGTAGTGCATCATGCTCCCCCTACAGGAGACATGTAATAGCATCGTGCTCCCCCTACAGGAGACATCATGTATGTGCAGCCCACCTGACTGAGACAGTTCTCCATCTGCAGCTGCCTGCGCTCCGTCTCACAGCGGACAGCCTCCCAGCTGTGGTTGAGCTCTTCCAGGCGTGCGGCCAGGCCCCGGGGCCCCGCTTGGGGCCCAGCCTCCAGCAGAGCCCGGCCCGCCCGGTTCAGGGCTTCCACTGTACGCACGCGGGACATGACGTCGTTACGCAGCACCTGGCAGGGAAGTGTGGAGGTCAAAGGTCAGGTGCTCGGGTTATAAAGCGTCCAGTGGTTCAGCATTCTGTATAGATTATAGATTATTTATACATGTATTCTCTTCTTCCTTCTTCCTGCCTGATGTCAGAAATGTTACTAATCTAAGTGATAATCCATTAACTAGGTGTGCCACGACCCCACCGCAGCCGTCTTCATTAAAGATGCGTGTGGAGGGGGGAGCTGACTCATGGCGCTGTACAGGACGTGCATGACCCCGCCCACAACGCATTGCCCCACCCATTGCATATTGCTCCGCCCACAATGCATGGCCCCGCTCACCTTGTGCTTGGCCAGGTCGATCTCACAGGCCTGCAGGTCAATGCTGATTGGCTGTGTGGCCTGCAGTTGGCTGGCGGTCCCAGACAGCCAGGTGTGCAGCTCGTCCAGTGTGTTCTGGAACTGCCCCAGGTCCAGCAGGGCACCCTCCAGCTGGTGCTACGACGTTATTAGCCAGAATGGAGGAGGCATTATGGACACTATCTGGTGGGGCTGGTAATTAACATGCCCCACCTGCTGTCTCAGATTGTACCCCAACATGCCCCACCTGCTGTCTCAGATTATACCCCAACATGCCCCACCTGCTGTCTCAGATTATACCCCAACATGCCTCACCTGTCTGCTGGCAGTCTCAGCCTCCAGGATCTCCCAGCGCTGACGGAAATCGCAAAGCGGGGAGATGGACCCCGGGCGTTCCGAGCCAGGCGCCAGGCGGCACACGAAACGATGGTTCAGACTCTCCATCTCGATCTTCTTCTGGTACACCTCCCGCTTAAACGCCTGCAATGCAACAAAGAGCATGAAGGGTTATTTTTACTGCAGTTCATCTAAAACAACGTGATGGGAAGAACGACACAGCGGATCTCAACAGGGTTCATATATGAAATAACAAAAGAGCCTATAATAGTGTGTAAACATAAATAGGGCAGACAGAAAGGCAGTGGGTCGTTGTCCCACCTTCAGCTCACAAAGCTGCTCCTTAACTGACTCCAGGCCAGCTCCTACTGTGAACTCCTCAGTTGACCTCAGTTCTGCTGACTTCATCCACTCAAAGAGACCCTGTTAGGAGACACATGTCGTTTAGAGAGTCATCTCCTACAGTGGAACATACAGTTATTGAATAGACTGGTATTCAGATAGTGGACAACTATGGGGACTGTTATTGACTGGAAACTAAACATTGACAATATCTGTAAGAAGGTACAGCAGAGGTTGTACTTTTTACGCAAGATGAGAGTTTTTTCAGTGTTATAATGACCTTGTTTTACAAGAGTTTTATTGAGTCAGTCTTGACATTCTGTTTGGTGTCCTGGTTTGGATATAAGACTCTGCATGAAAAGAACAGACTAAGTAGTCTTGTTAAAATAGCCAACAAGATCATTGGGGTGAACCAGGCACAGATAAATGTGCTCAGGAAGGCCAATGCCATTCTAGACTGTTCTGGCCTCCCCTTGGAGGATCAGTGTTGTATGCTTCAGAATACCTAAAGGCAGAACTAAGAGGATCAGAAACTCCTTTATTCCCATGGCCATTACACTATTAAATGCTACGAAACATTAATTAACGGCGTGTCCAACGGAAACGTCTCCACATCTTGACTCTCTTTGTACTGAAAAAGTAAAAACTTCTAAGTAAAAATACTTCTGTATGTCATACTGTGTATTTGTTGTGTGTGTTGTGTGTGTTGTGTGTGTTGTGTGTGTTGTGTGTGTTATGTGTGGATTGTGTGGATATCCTGTACTGTCTCTCCTGTTGCCGATCTCCTGTTCGGGGATATTAAAGATTTATTGATCGGTATTGATTGATTGATTTAGTGGATCCTGCTGATTACACAGTAGCTGTACACGCATGCTTAATTTCATGTAACAGCAACTATTGATGTGTTCTTACATATTTACCTTTTTTGATATTTTTTTCATTTTGTTATTACACATTTGAACTCTTATCAATCCGATACCATTCCCATTCATTCCCATATAAGTTACACTGAGGCCAATCTCTTTAGAAGAAGAATCTCTTTTAAGAAGGCCAACACTGGACCCATCAGGATCAGAAGTATCGATACTCAGGTATCCATCCATCCATTGCAACAAGCAGGGCAGAGGCCACGCCTCCTGTCAATCACCCACCCACACACACACACACCTGCATGGTATCCTGGTAGTCTAGCGCCCTCTGCAGGGCGTCCTCCAGTCTGCCGTGGCATTCGTTCCACAGCGTGCTGAGGTGGTTCCACGTGCAGTACAGCTGCCGAACACAGGGGGCGTTAGCATGCCGCGTTCTGACCAATTACCTGCTCGTCGTGCCCGTGCGGCCGCTACCTCGTCCAGGCTCCGGGTGACGTCCGGCTTGTCCGTGTTGCCGCATGCTGACGTCAGCTCCACTCCCAGAATGCCGAGCGTGTCAAGCTCCGTCTGCAGGCTGTCGATGTCCTCCCTGAGAGTCTGCAGTAGGGGGCCCACGTTAGATGGTAGATGGACTGCATTTATATAGCGCTGTTCTAAAAAGAACAGGAACCACCGAGAACAGTTAGGGGGTTAGGCTTGCTCAAGGATGCTTACAGGTAGGTCAACACACCAGGGTTTGAACCCACAACCTAGACCATCCTGCCCCACATGTAATTAACTGCATGTTAACTCTTAGTTAATGATGTGTTAATTACATTTTAATACATGTCAATATTGTGTTCATTAAATGTCAATGCGGTGTTAATAAGTTAATTACACGTTAATTACATGTTATTTACATGTTATTTACATGGAGAAAGAGGGAGCTACTGGGCTAGCAGGGGAACAAGGAGGTGCAGGGGGAGGAGGGGGGAGCTAACAGGTTAGCAGGGGAACAAGGAGGTGCAGGGGGAGGAGGGGGGAGCTAACGGGTCAGCAGGGGAAGTGCAGGAAGGGGCAGGTAACCATCTTCAGTATAAACGCACCCTATTGGCCAATGTGTGTACAGCAGCAGTCAGCTGGTCTGTCAGCTGACGATCAGCAACATGACTCACGTCCAGCCTGAATGCCCACTGGGCTTCATTAATGGATCTCTCTCATTTCAATACATCTAAATAAATGCCCGGGGCGTTTCAAAGATGGCTGTCGAGTGGCGGGACTTTCCTGTTAGGCCTTTGACCCAGTGCTGCTGTGTGTGTGTGTGTGTGTGTGTGCGTGCGTGTGTGTGTGTGACAACACTCCAGCTGCACACTAGAGGGCGCAGGGCACCTGCATGGTATCCAGGCTCTGGCGCACAGTCTCCGCGTCGCTGTGGCTGCCGTTGAGGTCCAGCAGGGCCTGCTGGGCATCGCCCAGGGCCGACGTCAGCTCGCCGACGTCGCTCCAGAAGCGGACGGCCAGGTCCAGCGCCGCACGTAGCCGGCCGTCACGCTCCTGCGCCCGCGTCTGTACCTCCTGCCACCGCCGAGACAGGGCCGCCACGCCCTCCTGCATCGCTGGAGGAGGACAGGGTCAGTTCTCTAGGCCTGCCACATAGTGAGCTGTGTGTCTGCCACATAGTGAGTGAATGGTAAATGGCGCTTTTCTAACCTGTCGGCCACTCAAAGCGCTTTACAGTATTTTTGCCTGACATTCACCCATTCACACACACATTCACACACCGATGGTGATTGCTGCCATACAAGGTGCCACCAACCACCGGGAGCAGTTAGGGGGTCAGGCATCTTGCTCAAGGATGCTTACAGGTAGGTCAACACCAGGGTTTGAACTCCCAGCCTTTCAGCTGGGAGCCCAACACCCAGAGCACTAGACCATCCTGCCCCCCATAGTGAGCTGTGTGCCTGCCACAAGTGAGTGTGTTATCAGTTGCCATGGTGACCATGGTGTCAGTGTGTTACCTGAGCCGATGGCTCCGCCCCCGGCCACGCCCACCAGCTGCTGGGCGTGGCCCCGCATGGTCGCCAGGCTGAGCTCCATCTGGACCAGCTGGGCCAAGGAGCGCTTGTTGTCGTTCAGCTGCTCCCTGATGTGGGCGGGAAGACCCTGCAGGGGGGAGGGGCTCTGAAGGGACAGCCCCAGGGCCTCCAGGAACTCTGTCGCCACGGTAACCCTCTCCTCCAGCTGGGGACAAAACACAATGTGTGGGTAGGCATGGGACGATATGAAAAATGTATATCCCGATTATCATGGCCAAAATAATCGCAAAAAACGATATTATCATGATTATTTTAAAATGGCACTAAAACATACTGGAATCACTTCATCCTTCAATTTGTTAAGAAACATGACACAAGCCTATATTTTTGTGTGATTCATTTAGTTTTGAAACATTCTCAACTCAAATTTCATTCATCTGTTATATGTGGAGGACTCAATGGGCAAGCCGAGCCTTCAGCCATAGTGGTGATTGACTGGAAAGATGCAGGCTAATGCATGAGTTAGTATTCATCAAGTGAGCTAGACAGCTTTTGTCAAGTCGCTTGTGAAAATATTCATATATATGATAATCACGATAATGGACATTCACCACTATACGATTACCGTCAGTATTTGTATTGCGATAAACGATAATATCTTATATCGTCCCATCCCTATGCGTGTGTGTGTGTGTATACCTGTGTGTACCGGGGAAGGGTCTCCTCCAGGAGGCCAACAGCCTGCCTGATCTCCTCCCTGAGGGCCTGGTGCTGCTCCTCAGCTTGGGCGGCACGCAGGCAGAAGGCCCCGCCCTGCTCGGGGTTCAGCTCCGCGAGGCCCCGGCCCAAGGAGACCAGCCGGGCCACCAGGGGCCTGTGCTCCGCCACGCTCTCCCGCAGGCCCTGCAGCAGGACAGGACCACAGTCTGGACGCCACAAAGCTTTCTGGGACACATTAATGTTAGATTGTTAGATTGTTATCTACTGTCTACTATCTATTGTTATCTACTGACTCAGGTGTCATTCTTGTGCTTCTCGATTTAACTGCTGCATTTGATACAGTGGACCATAACATTCTGATCTCTGGTCTGGAGCAGTGGGTGGGCATGAAAGGCATCGCTCTAAAATGGTTCAGGTCATAATGAGAAGGTCGAAGTTTCTGTGTCAGCTATGATAACTCTATGTCCTCCTCTGCTCCTCTCACTTGTGGGGTCCCACAGGGCTCAGTTTTAGGTCCTCTTCCTTTGGCGATTTATTTGCTTCCACTTGGGTCTATACTTAGGAAGCATGGTATGTCATTATGTTTTGCGGATTTTACCCAGATTTATGTGCCCTTAAAAAAGAATGACACTGTCTGGCCATTACTGGAGTGCCTTGACGACATCAAGGCGTGGATGGCTTTTAACTTTTTAAGTTTTAATGCAAGTAAAACGGACGTTATGGTTTTTGGAGGTAAAACTGGGACCCTTATTGTTGATCTGGGTTCCTTGGCTCAGTACTCTCTAAACCAACAATCACAAATTTAGGGGTGAAAATTGACTCTGACTTTAAAATGGACAGACAGATTAGGGCTGTTGTTAAATCAATCTTTGTTCAATTATGGCAATTGGCCAAAATAAAGTCAATTATACCAAGGATGCACTTTGAGACTGCAATCCATGCCTTTGTAACCACTCGGTTGGATTACTGCAATGCACTGTATGTGGGGGTCAGTGGGTCACTTGTTGCCCTTCTCCAGATGGTTCAAAACGCAGCCGCACTTCTATCTTGGCCTCACTAGACAGGCTACCCATACATTTTAGGATCCATTTTTAAATTTATATCAATTATGTTTTTGATTTTTAAGGGCTAAAATGGTTTAGCCCCACCATACATCTCTGAGCTGCTACACTTATATGCACCTACCCGTTCACTCAGGTCAGCTGACCAGCTGCTCGTGAGTGTACCTATAACAAAGCGAAAACTGAAAGGGGATCGTGCCTTGCTGTGGCAGCTCCTAGACTTTGGAATGCTCTACCTCTGTTTTTAAATCTCTCCTAAAAACCCACCTGTTTTCTTTGGCTTTCGAAAACTGACATTGACAGATTTCATTGTGTTATTTGTATTTTATGTTGATTTTATTGTTTTATTTGGGTCTTATTTGTGCTGTACATTTCAGGTTTTATATAAACTTTTCTGTACATCACATTGTGACTCCTTTTTGTATTTTGAAAGTGCTATATAAATACATTTTGCTTGCTTGCTCCATGTGGAGAAGCCACCTTAGGGTGCACCACCTCTCTCATACCTGCAAGAGGTGCTGCTGATCCCGGAAGGCTTCGTAGCTGACGGGGCTCAGAGACAGCTGCGCCACCTGGGCCTGGGTCTCCTCTAGCCATGGCAACACCTCCTCCTGGCCCTGGGAGAACTGGCGCAGCAGGGTCTGGGCGTGCTCCAGTTGCAGAATCATGTGAGAGCTGGTGGCCGAGGTGGCGTTGCACTGCTCCTGCAAGGCCTCTAGGGGGCTCTGTGCAGAGAGAGCACCTTCCCATGTTAGCTACAGCATACACTATAATAATAATACTAATAATAATAATAATAATAATAATAATAATAATAATAATATATACATACACTTTTCAACACTCAAAAACATCTTACGTTGTAAATAGGCAAACATTTGGTTAAGATATATAAACTATAGCAAAAAACATTTGAGTAACACAGGAATATACAATTAAGAAACATAAGATACAATTAAACTAAAAAGATTTGGAAGACATAAACAATATAAAATAATAAAAAAGACATCCCTCTCCGGGAACCATCACCTTATCCTGGTGAGAGGTATGAACCTGAGGGCTGTGTTGTCTGGAGCCTTGTGCTCCTGGTAGGGTCTCCCAAGGCAAAGTGGTCTTAGGGGAGGGGCCAGACTAAAAATGGTTCAGAAGACCCCCACAAAGAACTTAAAAAGAGGAGAGGTTACCCTGCCAGGAGGAAGCCCGGGGCCCCGGTCTGGAGCCAGGCCCAGAGGAAGAGCTTGCAGGCGAGCATCTGGTGGCTGGGTTTGCCATTGTTACGACCTGGCTCAAGGGCCGTAAACACACCTATATGTGACATGTGACATGCCCAGGTGCCCGTCATTAGCCTAATTAGGGCCTATCTTAGCCAATAAAAACAACAGGCCTGCCAAAACAAGTCAGGGCCGTCACAGCCGTGGAGCCCAGCCAGGTGCAGCCTGAAAAAGCAGCATGCCGCACCTTTGTTTATCCTATGGACCTACCACTTGTATGAGGAACCATGGGGGTCGGGTGCCTCACATGGGTGGCAGTAAAAGTCAGCGGCCTAGATGGCCGAGAGTCGGGCGGCAGAAGCTGGCTCTGGGGACGTGGAACGTCACTTCGCTGTGGGGGAAGGAGCCAGAACTTGTGCGGGAGGTGGAGCGCTACCATTTAGATCTGGTGGGGCTTACCTCTACGCACAGTACTCCTGGATAGGATATGGACTTTATTCTACTCTGGAGTTGCCCAGGGTGTGAGGCGCCGGCGGGTGTGGAAATACTCACAACTCCCTGGCTGAGCGCTGCTACAGTGGAGTTTACCCCAGTAGACGAGCTTTTGATGTGGAGGGGATGTCTTGGATGACACGCATCTTCAACACTGCATGGAAGTCTGGGACAATCCCAAAGGAGTGGCAGACTGGGGTGGTGGTTCCCCTTTTCAAAAGGGGGATCAGAGAGTGTGTGCCAATTACAGGGGTATCACACTACTTAGCCTCCCTGGTAAAGTCTACTCCCAAGTGCTGGAAAGGAGGGTTCGGCCGATTGTCGAACCTCAGATTGAAGAACAACAATGCGGATTCCGTCCTGGTTGTGGAACAACGGACCAGCTCACTCTCGAAAGGATCCTGGAGGGGGCCTGGGAGTATGCCCTTCTGGTCTACATGTGCTTTGTGGATCTGGAGAAGGCATATGACCGGGTCCCCCAAGAGATACTTTGGGAGGTGCTGCAGGAGAATGGGGTGAGGGGGTCCCTTTTATGGACAATACACTCTGTGTATGTCCAAAGCGAGAGCTGTGTACGGATTCTTGGAAGAAAATCAAACTCGTTTCATATGGGGGCTGGTCTCCGCAAGGGCTGCGCTTTATCACCAATCCTGTTTGTGATTCATGGACAGGATATCGAGGCGTAGTCGTGGTGGGAAGGACAAGATCACGGGTACAAACGGCCGAAATGGGTTTCCTCAGGAGGGGGGCTGGCGTTTTTCTTAGAGATAGGGTGAGAAGCTCAGCTATCCGTGAGGAACTCTGAGTAGAGCCGCTGCTCCTTTGTTTCCATGGAGCATGTTGAGGTGGTACGGGCATCTAGTAAGGATGCCCCCTGGGTACCTCCCTTTAGGTGTTCTAGGCACGTCCAGCTGAGAGGAGGCCACGGGAAGACCCAGGACCAGGTGGAGAGATTATATCTCCACACTGGCCTGGGAACGTCTCTGTATCCCCCAGTCAGAGCTTTCTAATGTGGCTAGGGAAAGGGAGGTTTGGGGTCCCCTGCTGGAGCTGCTGCCCCACTCCGGATAAGCAGATGAAGATGGATGGATGGATATAAGACATGCTTGTTGTGGGGGGGGAGTCAATTGAGAGCAAAGGGTAGATACACCAGATACTACAGTGGCGTTATATTAATGTTAGGGTGATTATGAATATTCAGCACCTGCAGGTCTGCTGACTCTTCTTCATTACTGTAGGTCAGCAGGATCTCAGCGATCTTCACCATCTTCTCGATGTTGAACCTGTGCTGCAGGATCTCCACAGCCAGGACCTGATGGGGGGGAAGGGAGGGTTGGTGGGTGGTGGGGCACAATAACACGATATTCACGTATTTATCAAAACAAAGGTTCACACATGGTGCTGGTATGTGTGGCATGGTGCTGGTATGTGTGGCATGGTGCTGGTATGTGTGGCATGGTGCTGGTTTGTGTGGCATGGTGCTGGTATGTGTGGCATGGTGCTGGTTTGTGTGGCATGGTGCTGGTTTGTGTGGCATGGTGCTGGTATGTGTGGCATCGTGCTGGTTTGTGTGGCATGGTGCTGGTATGTGTGGCATCGTGCTGGTTTGTGAGGCATGGTGCTGGTATGTGAGGCATGGTGCTGGTATGTGTGGCATCGTGCTGGTTTGTGAGGCATGGTGCTGGTATGTGTGGCATGGTGCTGGTATGTGTGGCATGGTGCTGGTTTGTGTGGCATGGTGCTGGTTTGTGAGGCATGGTGCTGGTATGTGAGGCATGGTGCTGGTATGTGAGGCATGGTGCTGGTTTGTGTGGCATGGTGCTGGTATGTGTGGCATGGTGCTGCAGGACATCCCACACCTTTTGCTCGTACAGCTGCTCTGAGATGACCTCAGTGTCCAGACACACGACCTTCAGCTTCTCCAGGGTCAAGGACGTGTCTCTGAACCACGACACCTCCTTCAGCATAGCCTGCCCCAGCTGGTCTCACACACACACACACGCACACGCACACACACACACGCACAGATCCAGATGTACATGTAACACAAGGTGACTTCCCAATATTTTTTTTATTATTACATATAGCACACAGTCATACTGCCCTACTGGTAGTCTAACACCCAGACCACCAGACTATACTGCCACTTGTATTCATCACTACAAGACGTCCACTAGACCCTGCCCCCCGATAGATGTTGGACTCAATGTATCTTCATCTAACAAACAAAACTACAAAGCCTAACATAAACAAACACCCCATTACGTCCCCCCATGGAGAAGTCCCAGTGGACCCAGGATCCCACTAGAGCCACCTGCCCGCCCCCCGACAAGTTAAACCCCCGTTCATTCCCCTGGTGGGGACCAGAAGCCCCCGCCACACCACGCCTCCCCTTCCTCACCCTCTGTCTCTGGGCGGAGCACAGCTCTGCGTCCCCCTGGGGCCCAGGTGCCGCCCCGGGCCCCAGCAGCAGCTCCTGCTCCGCGTGGCCCAGCCACCGCTGCAGCTCCTCCTGGCTGGAACTGCAGCGGCTGGAGGCGTCTAGCGCCTGCTGGAGCCGCTGCTGAGCATCCAGGCCGCTCAGGCTGAGCACCGAGCAGCGGACCTGCAGGGCCTCCATCTTGTCCCGCACCGTGCGCGCCTCCTCACCCCCCCACAGGGCCTCCTCTGTCTTGCCCAGTGCCTCCTCCTCTGCAACACAAGTGGCAGTCTGTTATTAGCTGAGATTCGCCTACTGCACCTTTGAAACTAGACATGCTGACTAGACATGATGATTAGAGATGCTGACTATATATGAGGACCAGAGATGCTAACTAGACATGATGACCAAACATGCTAACTATACATGATGACCAGACATGATGACTAGAGTTGCTAACTATACATGATGACTAGACATGATGACTAGACATGCTGACTAGACATGCTGCTTATCACCCATCAGGTACCTGAGATTGCCTCTGTTAGTTCCAGGCCTGCTTGCTGCACCTTCCCCAGCTCAGCGGTTTTGACTTGAATCTCCTCGACGACAGCCTGATTGGAAAGACCACATGTCCGTCAGGCTAGGCTAAACAGACTAGGCTAAAGAGACTAGGCTATCAATCAATTAATCAATCAATCAATCTTTATTTAAGGCTAATAGCTAAGGCAATGCTAGAGGTAGGTTAAGGCTAGACTAAACAGGCTAGGCTAAACATGATAGGCTAAGGCTAGGCTAAACAGGCTAGACTAAACAGGCTGGGCTAATGATAGGTTAAACAGGCTAGGCTAAGGCTAGTCTAAGCAAGCTATGCTAATGTTAAGTTAAGGTTAGACTAATCAAGGTAGGCTAAACATGCTAGGCTAAGGCTAGGCTAAACAGGCTAGACTAAACAGGCTAGGCTAATGATAGGTAAAGGCTAGGCTAAACAGGCTAGGCTAAGGCTAGTCTAAGCAAGCTATGCAAATGATAAGTTAAGGTTAGACTAAACAAGCTAGGCTAAACATGCTAGACTAAACAGGCTGGGCTAAGGATAGGTAAAGGCTAAACAGGCTAGGCTAAGGCTAGTCTAAGCAAGCTATGCTAATGGTAGGTTAAGGTTAGACTAAACAGGGTAGGCTAAACATGCTAGGCTAAGACTAGGCTAAACAGGCTAGTCTAAGCAAGCTATGCTAATGGTAGGTTAAGGTTAGACTAAGGCTAGGCTAAGCAGCCTGAGCCCCAGCCTAAATCTCCCCCACTAGCCAGTGCACAAGCTAGCTAACCTTTGCGCGCTGGCTAGCCTCCTGCACTTGCAGCATGGCCCTCTCAGCACTTCTGAGCTTCGTGAGGACCTGCTCCACCTGCATCAGCCAGTGCTGCATAGAGTCTACCCCTGCCTGGAACACCTGGGCCCTGGGCAGGATGCGCTCCAGACTAGCCCTCCTGGAGCACAGGGGACAGTCATATGACACCTCACAGCAGTATACTGTATCTACAACAACAGTACCTCTGTACAACAGTATACTGTACCTATGACAACATTACAATGCATTATAAGCATAATGTCTTAACGTGCTAACCCTAGCAGAACATTTTACCATGCTGACCTTAACGTGCTAGCCCTAGCAGAACGTTTTAACATGCTAACCATAACGTGCTAACCCCAGAAGAACGTTTTACCATGCTATCCTTAACAAGCTAATCCCAGCAGAACATCATATCGTGCTAACCTTAACATGATAACCCCTGCAAAACATTCTAACAGGCCTTAACCTTAATGTGCTTACCCCAGAAGAATGTCTTGACATGCTAACCTTAACAAGCTTATCCCAGCAGAACGTAATATCGTGCTAACCTTAACGTGCTAACCCCTGCAAAACATTCTAACATGCTAACCTTAATACAATAACCCCAGCAGAACGTCTTAAGGTGCTAACCTTAATGGGCTAACCTTAGTAGAACGTCTTAACATGCTAACCTTAATGTGCTAACCTCAGAAGAATGTCTTATCATGCTAACCTTAACAAGCAAATCCCAGCAGAATGTCTTAACATGCTAACCTTAATACATTAACCCTATCAGAATGTCTTAACATGTGTGACGGAGATCGTCCGTCCCCCTCCGGGAATCGAACTCCGATCTCCCAGGCAGAGAGCAGACGCTATTACAAGGCAAGCCAAAAACCCATGGGCTCTGGCCTGCATCACCAGAACGTCCTATGAGGTGTCGGAGAGTGAGGAT
>JAODOY010001774.1:0-12589 GCA_025399855.1 Forbesichthys papilliferus
GCCTCTTCATCAGCACTACGTCACATAAGAGACCGTCTCTAGTCTCAGCCTCTTCATCAGCACTACGTCACATGAGACTGTCTCTAGTCTCAGCCTCTTCATCAGCACTTCGTCACATAAGAGACTGTCACAAGTCTTGCTTTTTCTTAGTGCCGAGCCGTGCTTTATTCATTTGTTTATTTATTGTATTATAAGCAGCAACCTTAGCCTACTTATTTAACATACAGTATTTACAAGACCTGCATGCAGCCTGAGTTGTTGTCGTTAAGTCTCCAACAAATTTCACCTGTATAAATGTAACGTCCAACTTAGTCATTGAGTTAAGTAGTTGGTCGTGGTACATGTCAGTCAAAATACCTCTTGTGTCAAGTAGGCGGGTCTTGAGACAGTCAACCAGCACTGTGTCCCAGTACAGTACAGGCCAGTTAAATGCTGGCTCTGCGAAACTAATGTCACTCGACTTGAAGTAGAGCTCTGGTGATGGATATCATAATGCACTGGTTCCTCCCTGCTTCATCGGCCGGTTGTTCGGTCAGTCTGTCTGGCTGACAGTGTGGTTCTCTGTGTAGGAAGGACCCTACGTGATGCTCAAGAAGAACTGGGAGTTGTATGAGGGAAACGACCAGTTTGAGGGATACTGCGTGGACCTGGCCTCCGAGATCGCCAAGCACATCGGCATTAAGTACAAGATCTCCATCGTCCCCGACGGGAAGTACGGTGCCAGGGACCCAGAGACGAAGATCTGGAACGGGATGGTTGGGGAGCTGGTGTATGGGGTAAGAGAATATGGGCTTTACAGTAATGGTGTACAGGGTTAAATAAGCTGCCTGTTAACTGTAATGGTGTACAGGGTTAAGAACCTGTCTGTTAACTGTAATGGTGTATAGGGTTAAGAAGCTGCCTGTTAACTGTAATGGTGTATAGGGTTAAGAAGCTGTCTGTTAACTGTAATGGTGTACAGGGTTAAAAAGCTGTCTGGTAATTAACTGTAAAGGTGTACAGGGTTAAGAAGCTGTCTGTTAGTTAACTGTAATGGTGTGCAGAGTTAGATATGCTGTCTGTTAACTGTAATGGTGTACAGGGTTAGAGACACTGTCTGGTAATTAACTGTAATGGTGTACAGGGTTAGATAAGATGTCTGTTAACTGTAATGGTGTACAGGGTTATAGAAGCTGTCTGTTAACTGTAATGGTGTACAGGGTTAGAGAAGCTGGGCTTAGCAGTAATTACAAAGAGTGTTTAAAATACTTTTTTTGGTTAGTTTATAATCATAAGGCAGCCCTTTCAATTCCAAAAGATGTTAGAAAGCAGTTCAGGAAAATCCCAGGAATTCACCAAGTGCCCCAAAACTGCCTGGTTGCAAAGATGTTTGATAAAAACATGGCCATATTTTTATGTGGCAGTACTGAAATGCTTTCACCCAAAAGGATGCAGGCATCCTTGTGCATAGGTCTATTAAAAAAAAAAGCTTTTAGATAATGTAAGGAACGATTCTGGGGTTCTGTTCACAGTGAAGACATACAATACATGAAAAGTGGGATACAGTGAGTGTCTGAGGGCTTGAGGAACTTTAGCTTATATGAAGAAGCCATGGGGGCACAGAAATCTACTGTCAGCACTTTCCCCTTTAAGGTCTTGCTTAGTGACCATTCATAGCGCTGTGAAAAGCCCCACAATGTGGAAGCTCCTTCTCCTTTGAACCCGCCACGTCCTTAAATGCATACTAAATGCACTGTCACAGCCTGTCGTCTTAGCACATTTTGCTGAGATCTATTTTCTTTTCCACTTGTCCACCTTCTTCCACCGCGTTCTCTCGAACTGTCAGCGGGTCGTAATGCAACTTTAATTTCTTTCTGAGGCTAAGCCCAGTGCTCCCACGCCACCCCGACGAGGTCGGGAGTGTTGCTAAATCACTAACTGTAATCGGGTTTGTGGATTTGCTGTGGGGCAATACTACAGGCCAAAGAGATGGCTCTGCCCAATTTTTGCTTTTCTTGTGATGTAAGCATATTTCTATAACACAATTTAATCCTAGTTTACTCGGATTTTGAAAGAAGTGTCACCAGGTTAGGTTTTTCTTTTCTTTTGCTGGCAGATGTTCAATTACTCGAAACATCCAGAAAATAAGTGTTGAAGATGGCAGAAAAGGGACTGCTCTTTTGTTTTCTGAGGAATGCCTGGCTTATGGGAAGAATATTTTGATCAATGTGCTGCTTGATTGGCGCGGGAGTACTGCCAATATCATCATGCCATTTGGCATTTGCTTTGGTAAAATGTTTTGTAGGGTTGCAATTTGATTCAATTTTTTTAGAAACACACATATATATATATATATATATATGAATATAGAGAATATGCAGTTTGGTATGTCCCGGCTCCTGTAGCAGCTCTCTGCTTCTGCTGTAGCGTGACTGCTCCGTTCCTCTTGCTATGCTATATGCTATCAACAAATGCTTATGATAGCCTAGCTTCCAACTATGTTGTTGGTCTGCTGCTATTAAAACAAGCTTAACTGCTCAGATCATTAAATTAGCAAGGTAGTAAAAGACAACTACAATAGGTAAGAGACTATAGGCATTTTATTTGGTATCGTGACCCGCGCTGTGTATTCATACTCTCTGTTGGCGCACCATAACGATGCAACCGGATGCTTTCTATTGGTGCTTGGGGCATCACTCAACACGCATCATATGACGAGACGCGAGAAGTGGCTATGAATCACTTATTATGGGGTGGTCGTGGAGCATACAACTAACAATGTAAATAACCTGTGTCTTCCCCCTTCCCCAACAGAAAGCGGAAATCGCTGTGGCCCCACTGACCATCACGTTGGTCCGGGAAGAGGTGATTGACTTCTCCAAGCCCTTCATGTCGCTGGGCATCTCCATCATGATCAAGAAGCCCCAGAAGTCCAAGCCCGGGGTCTTCTCCTTCCTGGACCCGCTGGCCTACGAGATCTGGATGTGCATCGTGTTCGCCTACATTGGCGTCAGCGTGGTGCTCTTCCTGGTCAGCCGCTTCAGCCCGTACGAGTGGCACACCGAGGAGCCCGAAGAGGGCGCCGAAGGTCCGCCGAGTGACCAGCCCCCCAATGAGTTCGGCATCTTCAACTCGCTCTGGTTCTCCCTGGGCGCCTTCATGCAGCAGGGCTGTGACATCTCACCCAGGTATGGGCAACTGTGATGGGACATATAAATGCTGGTGTAAATATGTTATGTTCTGAAAATGTCTCTGCACTTCATATCCGTTAGAAGCCGCATTGCACTTGGCTTCCTGTGTCATAACATTTACATTTTAACGTTAATGTTAATGAGGCCCCCTCCCCTCACCCAGCTCCTCGACTATGTTTACGCATTCTTCAAAGTGGGTGGCGTCTTGCTCAGAGCTGGGGTGCAGTTACACTTGAAGGCCCTTGGTTTGACAGTTGGTTGGACAGTTGTATTGTCTAATAACAAACAGTAATTGAGGAGATACTTTGTGGTTCCAATGGCCAAGCTACATCGAACACATAGCGCACACTGCAACACTAACTTTCCATAATTATCACTGGAACTGGCTAGGCACTAGGTGGAGCGTTTACACTGCAGAGATCTGCCAAAGTACAATAGTCACTTTTACATAGAACTGGGCAATAAACTGTTTATTTTGAAACCAAGCTGCCAGGTAAACAGGAACCAACTCGATAAATTCCGCTCTGCGTACGCAACGTGTTCGGTGTAGCCTGGCCGTAAAAACGAACGACCACTTGTGGCGACAAGCAACGCCAGAGTTTACAGTGTGGTTACCGGGGCAACGGCCACTGGCGGCGGCGTCTCACGCACGTCGACGTCAAGGTATAGAACACGGTTCTATTCCTTGAGCGTCAAAAGCCATACAAACGCATTGAATATCTGCAGATTTTTCAGCGCCTCCGCCAATTTGTCTTTACATTTTGAACGTTATTGAAATATATATTCCTTGATGCGTTGTCAAACATCGCCGCCAGTGGGTGATGGCCTTTGCAGTCAGAGCTCAGGGTTGCTGTACACGGACACGTTTCCACAGTGCTTTATCAGGTAGACATACTGTTACTGCTTACTCGTTTGATGAGCGTGTTATGGAAATAGGTTTTCCACATTACATGTCCTCAATCTTTCTCTCTGGTGGTCAGTAAATGCCTGATAAACACTGAACTGGGACATTTAGTACTAACTGTACTATATTTCATAGAGGGTGACTAGCCTAGTCATTGTGATGCATGAAATGCATTTTCTGAAAGTTTCAATCTCAGCTGGATCTATGAAGAAATATACATACTGTATGTTTATATACAGTATGTATATATATATATATAAGTGTCTGAATGTAAATACTTTATAGAAGGGCATGTTTTCGAGTGGGATGCAGGAAAAATGTGTGTTTTGAGTTAATGCAGCTAATTAGACCTCTCAGAACTGCATGGGCGTACATCCTACCCAACTTGATTTACATCTCATCTCCATTACTTTACCATGTCCTATTTTCGCAGGACAATTGGCAAATTCTTTATGATTGGTTGTTTTAACCTATGCAATGTGTACTGTAGCTCTCATGCCCAAAATGAGAAGAATCTAATCAGACAAACAGACTGTGTGGGTGGCCAGGGCCTTTAACATCTTAAAGGCATTCTAAGTAAGATTAAAACTCACGAATGCACACAAATTACCCCCTCCCTGTCCTGGCTACAAGTATACAGCTAGTAAATATGAAGTGAATTGGACAGAAATATCTACAAATACATAGATATAGCCATAACATCAATTATAGGCCAGATTGGGGTGAAAATCTTACACAGAATTCCTTATAGTCTTAGAGTGTGGTATGTTTCTCATTGTACAACACATCATCTTATGTGTCCTAGCCTTTAAGTCAGGGTTTCTGTCTAGGCTTTGCACTGTATACATTTACATACTCACCATATTGTACTTTACAACACTTTGTGGTATGCCTCTCATCGATGCAGGCCCAACCATTGTCTCAGCTTCAGTGTGTACACTTGTACTTGTGTGTTATAAGCCGTGCCAGCTCCAAATCCATTAGGAGCCATACTACAGTATAAATACCATGCTGTACTGCACTATGGACATCGTTGCTCCCATTGGTCTGCAAAATGGTGGCTTACGGTCGGGGAGGCGTTGCCGTCCATGCGCTGTGTGGTCCAACCTCGTTCCATATTTGTCCTAAGTTGTCCACTGTACAAGACCCAGGTCCTATCGCTTTCAAAACACCCCAGTAGATGTGGCATGCTGTACAGTTAACCACGGGCTCTTCCGGGGGTTGTCGGATGTTGGAATGGGACTTGTATGGTGCTGTGTTGTCTCTGTGTGGGGCTTTATACGTTCACATCATCAAACATCAGTAGTAGCCCCTCTGCCGACATCTGCTTGTTACTGTTAAGCATATAGATTGTTAACTTGTGCAGTCACTAATGACTCCTCGGTGTCTGTGCTCTATTAAGCTCTTGTGTTTTAGCAGTCTGGCTATGCTAAGATTAAAGTTAGATGGATTGCTATTTTAAGATGGCTCCTGTAGTCAAGTCTTTAAGATAATTGTTCTTTTAACCGCTTTAAGCCCTTAAGGCTCATGCACTGCATACCGTATAATAGAGTTGGTTAAGAGTTTAACAGATGAAAGGACCACCAAAACTGGCCTGTATTTTTCAGCCCCCTCCACACCAGAGGAGAACAGACACACACACAAGATGGAGGACCCTGAGTTACAGTGTAGCGCCTGGCCTCACGTAAGCATCCTGTGGCAAGCTCCGGTACTGCAAGGGGCGCTGCAGTGTGTGATGTCCATTAAGCTCATTTAAAAGGGGTACCACATGTGTGCAGACCATCACCCGCCCTCCTTCTCCCTCCCCATCCCCCATATTGACGAGTGTGTACTGCAGATAAGGAGTTTATGTGCCGCGCTACTGTGTCAGGGTCGCCAATAAATTAAACCCGTTGGCCGTGTTTGTGTGTGTGTGTGTGTGTGTGGGGAGATGTGGCATGTGTGTGGCAGTATGTGGCCCTCTGTATTATCCACCTGTCACTATAATCCCATGGGGTTTGTCCACCCCAGGTATCACAACAGAGCCTCCAGAGCATCGGAGGACCTTTGACTCAGGTGTTAGTTTTTTACCTTGACAAGGGCACATGCAAATCCACACGCACAGTGCAGATAAGGAAGTGTGCACGTGTGTGTGTGTGTGTGTGTGGATGGGGACGCTTGCCGCTCTGACGAGCTAGCTTAGTCGCGCTGTTGAAGCTCGGGATGCAGAACACCGTGGACAGCCACACAGACAGACATGCAGAGTGAAGTTTGTTACCGATATCGCTCTCTCTTTCAGCTCTCTATCTATTTCTCACTTAATAAGGGCTAATCGCCCCCATCCGCCCCCTCGAGGCAGACCATAATAATTAATTCAGTGATTAATATCCTGGTCTCTGTTGGCTATGTCTCCATGGTAACAGGAGGAGAAGGGAGCATAAATGAGACTGTGACACGTTACTCTTTCAATTGATGACAAATCTCGGCAGGGATTTGCTGCCATCGCGGTGTCAAGTTCATGTGTCCGTCAGCCAGATGGTGAAGATGCGATGGGTTGTGACTGCTCCAGGTGTTCCGTCTGTTTTGAATCACGCCCATCTCATCAGGTCAGATTTATTCTGCCTGAGCCACCCCGAATCGCTGTTGAGCAAGTACGGCGTGATCTGTTCAGCTCACCACAGATTAGTCCCATCTGTATGCACCGGTGGCAGGTTTTCTTAACGGAATAGTTTTTCTTATTAAAATGGAGTTCTCACAACATCTGCAGTCATGCGTAGCACAATGCCACTGACAGCTCCAGTGTGGAGAAGCTCTGCTGCAGCCATTTGGCTCACAGGGTCTGCTAATGCAGTTCAATGGGCATCCAATTATTCCACCTTCATTTCAAACACCTCAAGCCAATGATGTTGTCTACTTCCTCTGCTACTAATGTCGCCTGTGTTGTGTGTGAATTGTGTCTTTAATATACAGATGTGGTTCACATGTAATAATGTGAAGTTAATGCTGTTTTTTGTCTTTGTTAGAAGGACTAATTTGGAATAAATACAGATCTATACGTGTTGTATCACGATTTGTAACAAAAAAATGATTTGCACATATAATTTCCAATATTATAAATCTATCCTACAATGAAGGCCTAATTTAATGTCCATTGATGTCTTTTATACATGTATGAGCTGTGGGGTACGTTTCTCTGTAATGAAACTATCGTTGACATTGTGCTACACGTGCAGGTAATTGAAAGTGGCATTGATGTCACTTCCCATTTTGTCTGTTATGAATAATACAAAATTATACAATGTTAAACTTTATGCACAATTAATTTGAATCCCACAGGAATATGTATACAGAATAATGAAATATCAGCTTGAAAAAAAAGCTAGAACATGTCACTTAGGTAAGCAGGATGTTTGTCCCATGAGTTCCTACAGCGACACAAGGCAATTGTTTATATATTTGTAAATGGAATCCGTATTGACATTTAGATCTGTTTGGGTTTTATTGGATTTAACTCCATCGTGGCTTACAAAAAGCCTGTCCTCTAAGATAAGAATATATACTGTCCCAACTACCGTATAACACTTGGATTGTATATAGTCAGGGCCATTGATGTTCCTGCTTGTAAGAAGCAGTGGGAATTAACTGACTAGCAGGGGTCTTAACTAAGGAATAGTATCTTAATGGGCATCCAAAGCAGCATATTGTACACGTCCTGAACTGTGCCCTTAATACGACGGCGTATTAAGGGCTTTTCACACGGGAAGCAGCATCCCGCTCCACCTCCCACCCGCCTCTCGGAAGCAATGCATCGCGTTTTGAGTTAACCATGAGAACAGAGCCGTAAACAAACCACGTAGATTAACTAAAATATATAATCATTAACAATAAATAAGTTAATTAAGACAAAATGTGTGGTGACTATGATAGCATGTAACTGGTGCAACATCGATTTTAAAAATAATACCAACTGTAGGCTATGTCCAAACATGTCAGCGTATTTCGCACATATTCTGTCTGGTAAGAGCTTGTGAAACAAGATTTAAACAGTTTATAATTCTATCACAATACTGTCAGTTGATTCGGTTCTGTGATGCTTGCTAGCTTACATGCCTACAAGTCAAGAAGGCGAATGTGTGTCCCACCGCACCACCACCTCAAAATTTAAATATATTTTATCTCGGAGGTGGGCGGGCGTGTACTCGATTCATACACACAAGCGGCAAACTTCTCGGGACTGCGCCCACCGGCCGTTCCGCCTTCCAACCTGCCCGCCTCGGCCTCCTAGTCCGCCCACTTCTCCTTGTAAATGTATTGAACTCTAGCGGGTCCCGCTTCCCGTGTGAAAAACCATTTAGGTTAAAATGTTTGTTTTTTTACAAAATAGCTACAATTGCGTTGTACATATATGATAATGTTATCAATTGTAACTGTGAGAGGACAATGGTCGTACTGAGTCGTATATATTTTAGAGAAAATATGTAAAAATTTAGACTACAAGAAAAATCTTTAAGATGCTGTTTGTTGCTATAGGATTTTTTATGTTTTGGTTTCCTATGCAGCTTCACAAGACCATCCTGATCTCGCGAGCTTCGTGTTTAAAGGCCTGCCCTTTACAAACGATATACGGCTTCTGAATAACAATCCATCTGGCAGGTCAGGTTACTTCCTTAAAATACATACTGTAGGTAGGGTTCCCCTGATGAAGACCTCTGGTTTAGACGCAGCGCAGGCAAGCACGCACAAGTTCTGAATTTACATTATAACTTGGGTTACATTCTGTCGAGGTGTGGAGATTCAACAGAATTGGGGTGGGGGTGTGTGTGTGTGTGTGTGTGTGTGGGGGGGGGGGGGGTAGTAGGCAAGTAGGTGGTCTATACTGTACATACGGAGAGGTATCTGGTATTCTGAGCTAAATGCTGCAGGCTAGCCAGAGGCATATCTCACCAGCCAGCTCTTTCCTTATTAAGGTCCTTCTCAAGGTCAATATTGTCTACAGTCATTCACTTCATCTTTGCATCTTCTGCTCTCTCTCATTTAAATACACATACATTCACAATTCCTTTGTTCTTCTTATTGCTCTATTTTTATGCACGTGTGTAGTTCATTTACAGTAACTCACACATTAGTATTGAATGTTTTCCACATCAGCGATCTCTCGTTTCATCCAATTCCCAAAAGAGAAAAATAAACCATAAAAGCAATTGTATGCTACGTGATGCTAAAATATGCATGACTATTTCTATATCAAACGTTATTTCACACCGGATCCTAATCTATCTAGTGTGAAGAAAAATTGTCAGTTATCATTAATTGATAATTGTGTCATTTTCTATTCACATTGCATTCAGTGTGCATTCCGCCTTAAATGTCATCAGCAAATGTTTTTTCATAACTTAATAATAAGCCATAAATCTACACATACAATATTGTAATATACCTTCTACTGCATATCAGAGACCCATGACATTTGACTGTCGCAGATTCCCCCCCATATCCTCTCTCTCTCTCTCTCTCTCTCTCTCTCGGCCTGACATGCGGGCCTGAAGGTTTTGTATCTTCTGCTGTTTGATTTGCACCGACGGGAGATCATGTTTGCTCTCCTCAGTGCAGCATTTATTGCTTAGGATTCTCCTCACAACCTCCCCCTACTCCCGGCCTGTATCCCCTGAGCCACCGCACCAGGATAAAGCAGTGCCGCCATGCTATGCTGCTCCAAAGGACTCGCAGTCCTTTACATCCAGCTAACATATATGAAGGGAAGGGGGGGGAGAGAGAGAGAGATTTACTTTTGTTTGTTTTTATAGCAGAGAGGGACAAGCATATTTGGCTTGTCGCACGGCAATCTCTGATGATAATGAATGGGAACTGCTGTTCAGAGGG
This sequence comes from Forbesichthys papilliferus, assembly GCA_025399855.1. Taxonomy (NCBI): domain Eukaryota; kingdom Metazoa; phylum Chordata; class Actinopteri; order Percopsiformes; family Amblyopsidae; genus Forbesichthys; species Forbesichthys papilliferus. The sequence continues at coordinate 9,934 of JAODOY010001774.1, forward strand.
GATGGATGTTGTTATGGCTCCACCTTGTGGTGCAATGATGAACTTATTGTATATATTTGGTCCTCCCATCTTTCCATGGTTGTCATGACGTTACATCTTCTGCGGTGGTGTGCAGCTTGGCCACAGGTGGTGGTACATCACAGACTGACTGTTACCTTTGTTCTACCTCGACCCCACCAACCCCTTCCTTTTCCTTGTCGTGGAACTCCACTCTTTTCTTTCTCGATTCCGCCGCTCTCCCCGGACCCAAACCCCCTTTCTGTGGGAACCTCGTCTTCCCTCATCCTTCCCATTCCCACTTTTTCCTCCGCATCCACATGCCTTGCTTTCCCTGCTCCATCAACCCTCCCACCCCTCTCTCCACCCCTCCCCTCCCCTCTCCCAGGTCACTTTCAGGTCGTATCGTCGGCGGGGTGTGGTGGTTCTTCACCCTCATCATCATCTCGTCCTACACGGCCAACCTGGCTGCCTTTCTCACCGTGGAGAGGATGGTGTCCCCCATAGAGAGTGCCGAGGACCTTGCAAAGCAGACGGACATTGCTTACGGCACGCTGGACTCTGGCTCCACCAAGGAGTTCTTCAGGGTAAGGGCAAAGATACCTGAATAATAACAAGATGGAGCACTGTAATCAAAGTCCTAATAAGCATGTCTCGCCACACGCAGCCATCTTTGAAACGCCGCGGGCAGTTTTTTAGGAAGACAGTATAGGCAGGTAGCTTACGTCTATGCAACCACACGCTTGGTAATGAATAGCCGGAAACAAAGTAAATTTACTCTAAAACAGCTGCAGAAATACTGTACAACACTGTACAACACATTGTTGTAGCTTGCTATCCTCTCTTATCCTCCACTTACAGAGCTTTTAGGCTAACGCCCTTCTCTACCTCTTACAGTGTTTAAAAAAGTGAGCCGGGGCAAAGACCTTGTTCTGGCCTGTTGAAGCTGTATTACTCATGTCTCTACTGTATGGTAAAAATATGGATAGTGTCACTGAAGACAGTGACTAATGTCTCTCACTTGAGGCTGATGTTCTATGTGTTCTCTGCGCCTGCACTCTCTCCCACGCCCCCATTTCCCATGACACCCCTTTATCCCCCTACCCTCCAACCTCCCGGTCTTCAGAGGTCAAAGATCGCCGTCTATGAGAAGATGTGGGGCTACATGAAGTCAGCGGAGCCCACCGTCTTCACCAAGACAACGGCCGAAGGCGTGGCCAGGGTTCGCAAGTCAAAGGGCAAGTATGCCTTCCTGCTGGAGTCAACCATGAACGAGTACACGGAGCAGCGCAAGCCATGCGACACCATGAAGGTCGGGGGCAACCTGGACTCCAAGGGCTACGGCGTAGCCACACCCAAGGGTTCACAGTTAAGGTGGGTGGAATAGTGTAACAATATGTGCCACGTGTTGTTATGATATTCCACCTTCCCTGATGTGCCGCCTTTTCTCTCTCTATATATATATATATCTTTTAATCTCTCGCTCTCTCACTTGTGATGTTGATAGGGGGTCTTTTGGTTGGAATATGGTTCTTTTGGTAGAGCAGGGGTTCTGTTGGTGGGGTAGGGTATGGGGTAATTTTTGTAGGTAGGGTGTCTTTTTTGTGTGGTGGGTGTGGGTAGGGGATTATTCAGGTGGGTATGGGCTGTTATGTTGGGTAGCAGGGATATTTTGATGGGTAGGTGGGTATTTTGGTAAAGCAGGGGGTTCTTTTGGTGGGTAGTGTTAATTTTGTTGAGTAGCAGGGTACTTTTAATGGGTAGAGGTTCTTTTAGTAAAGCAGGGATTTCTTTTGTTGGGGTAGGGGGCCCTTGGTGGGGTAGGGGGTTCTTTTGGTAAAGAGAGGGGTTCCTTTTGTAGGTGTGTTTGGTATGGGGTTCTTTTGATAAAGCAGGGGCCTATTGTGGTGATGTAGGGGGTTCGTTTGGTAGGTAGGGGTTATTTTGTTGGCTAGTAGGGGTATTTTGGTGAGTATTGGTTATTTTGGTAAAATTAGGGGGTCTTTTGCAAGGAAAGGGGGTTCTGTTTGGTGGATGGGGGAGGCGGTTGAAAGGTCTGGTCTCAGGTTGAAGTTATGGATTTTTAATGTCTGTGCAATGCATGTAGGGGTTTTTTAGGATGTTAAATAGGGTTTTATCTTACAGCTTTTCACAACAGGTAAATATTTGTTTGTGCTTCTTATTTTCTATTTGGTCGATATGTTTGATTGGCATGCTACAGCTCTGGACGCATTTGGGCAAAATGTTAGAAGATATTTACAGTTGGCATACACCACATTTAAATGCATGATAGCTGCCTATTGCTGTTTTTTCTTTATAATGGCTGGTTCTCTGTCACGTCTCTGAGAAATTACGATTTGGGAGCCATGTGAATGCCCAGCTTGGTGCGAGCCTGTCAATCTGTAGTACTGTATTTACAGGTCAAGTCAAGTGTATTTATGTAGCCCTTAATAATCATGTTACAGTCTCAAATATTTCACATGGAAACAAACAGCACCCCTTAGCCTGCTGCTCCCCCCGGGCAAGGAAATACTTCCAAACCGCATGGGACAAAAGGGAAGAGACCACAGGATAGGCAAACAAGCTTTAGCAATTACAGTATACTTTGAACGGAATGTATCACATTGTGCCGCAATTAAGAACTAACACATTGTAGGAA
>JAODOY010001775.1:0-12588 GCA_025399855.1 Forbesichthys papilliferus
GGGTACGGTAGCCGTAGGATCATGGCCCGGGGTAGCCTGTATCTAGCGTTTTGTCATCAAAACGCAAAACATCGGTACGGTCTGCCATAAGCCTTTCAACAAATAACTTCTATTTACATTTATCTGATTTTGTAAGACAAATAAAACGGCGGCCATACCGTAGCTAACGGTAGGCAACGTATGATTATGTTAATCTAGCTAACGCAGTTGCAGTTAGGACATCTCATCAGTTGTCCTAAAGTTAGGACTGCTTATTTAAGATTTCGGGAAGTTATGAGGCTTGTGTAATACACTTTTCCTATCCTGTTAGGATATGAACATTGATTTAGGAACTGATAATCTGTAATGGCCTTCATCCTAAATCGGGTCCTAACTAGACCATGGTGACCTAACAGTTAGGTACAAGATAGGATTTGCTAGTTAGGACGTTTCTGTAATACGCCCCTTGATGGGGTGATGCAGGTGTTATGCCAAAAAGTGATCTGCTAAAAAGTGGTCTGTTGGAAACTGATTTCTGCCCACGAAAGCCCACACAGTCCTATATTATAAAACATTTAATATATTATACCAGTATACCTCTATTTAAAGTGAAATCACAACTCATAAAATTAACATTGATTTGCCAATCAATGTTCGGCTGAGGATACCTTTTTGGCACAACACCGCGGTATACATCTGAACACGCGATGGGTGTGGTTACAGCGCCTTCTGCTGACACACCCCCAGCCCTTGAGAACAGGAGGTTATATTTTCACGCTTTTTAAACGTCATTTTATATACTTGGAGACTTTTTTTGTTAATTCAAATTTGGATGGGTGGTTAATATTACGTTTTTCTGTGGTGTGACAAACTCAAAACACAAATGTATGCCTGCTTTACACAATCTTTAATGTTTCAATTATTCTCACGCGGATACATTTGCATGTATTCCACGTGAGAATAATTGTTAATAATCAATGATGTTGATTCTGAATAGCGGTCATGATAGCGGTTAGCAGCAGCAAAGGGCGGGGCTTGCTGGTTTTTAGGTCCAGCGGCTTCCGCCTAATCACTGCTTAGAACGGTTCTGGATCAAAAGCAAAGAGAAGTAGCTGCGGCCAGGCGGAGCCACAGGCGAGACACAAGGGGACGCTCGGAAGCCGGGCTTTGCGATACTCTAGAAGGCCTGTCTCGTTACAAGGACAGTGAAAGGGATCGGCAGAGCTCCTAGCTGTTTTTAAAGTTGTTTTTGGCAAGAAACATTGAACTACAATGGGCTCCGCGCGGGTGAGAAATGCCCGTCCTAACTGTATGTTTTCAGTTGTTGAGTAGCCTACGCCTACGCAGACTTGCTGGTAATGATGATGTGACTGCAATTGTACTTTCGTGGAATATTAAAAGGTAAGAGATGAAGGAAGACAGGAAAATTGGGGCGGGGGAGATACTCGGGTCTGCCTGAAAGCAGCAATGAATTGCTATTGAAAGGTTGCAGCTCTTGCACAGATCAAGCAATTTTTTGCAGAAGTAATGGTTCTGCAAATGTATTTTTGAAAACAAAAGAACATGGATTGAAAACCATTAGACAACGTAGCCATGGCCATGTAGCAAAACGATTCAATTTTAGCAGGGTGAAAGTAATCAACCCATTTACCATACATTTCATAAAAGCAATCCACAACGCTTGTCCTCGTATATGCAGACAGGTGGTGCCTGACTAGACTCTGGGGGAAAAACTAGAAGAAATTTGGCGCCCATCATCCCCCTTTCCCCAGACACACTTTCCTCTCAGCACTGATGAGAGAAGAGCTTTTAGCCGTTTGCCAAAGTGCTGTCCCTGCCACACTAGACGTGAAAGACAGATGTTGCTTGAAGCAAAGCACCCCCCCATGACCAGCAATCTGAACACTGACTATCTGCCTTGAAGGGCAGATATCTTATATATCCCTGTCTTTTTTTGTCCAAATTATAGATGTGAAAGCAATAGTCCTACTGTCTGTGAAAGGATAAAGGGATGAGGTGCGTGTGCGTGTGTGTGTTGTGAAATTCTCCAGTATTTTCAGGATTAGTGCTAGCATTTATAGACTATAGAACTATAATAACTCATGTAGGACTTGCTGGTATATTAATTATGGTAGTTTCTCTTTACCCCAGCAAATCCATATCAATGCCCACATTGTGAATCTCAGAATAGCCTGATACATTTCTGTTAAGATACATGTGAGCCGTGACTAAGAAAAATGCAATATTAGGGTTTACTTTAAATAGTTTAAGGGGATTTATCAGTATTTGGTTTTCCTTTAGTTAGCAGCACTGGTTCCAACACATGCTCAGTTTTATTGGGATTAGGGCTAGTTAACTACCCATGATATGTATTTGTGCCAACCTAAATTTAAAGCTGCACTACCTAATATTTAAACATTCTACAATGTTTAAACACATATTTTATATGAAAAGGGTTACTTAAATGTAATCCTCAGACCTCAACAACTTTCATGACCACCTCTCACTATTGTTGATATAGCCATTTGCACAGTTGTTGCTGAGTACGAACCACATTTGGAAGTTCCACCTACTTTGACAGACATGGCTCAGAGCCAATGAGTCTGCAATATTCAGATTCTGCACAGCAGATCTGACAGAGCACTGAATAATGATGGACACCGATGCCAAGCACCTAGCATTTCTTTTTGAAGTAAAACCCAGTATTCCTCGTTTTGGCAAGAATATGGGGACAAGGAAAAACATGAAAAGTGTCAATATGGAAAAATATTTACCCAAATGGAGAGCTCTAAAAGAGGAAAAATTACTACTCTTATCACTGTTAGCCTACTTCTCAATGCTGTGAGTAGCCTATTGTATTGTTTTTGAGGCGTTTAAAATTTTAGCCTATATATTTCAAACTTTGCACTTTACTAGCTAGGTCACCTGTTGCACTTTGTTTGACTATGTGGTAATAGGTATAATGACATTATGCTGCATTTGTTCTATTTAAAATATTGTTTGCTTATAATTGCTGGTATACAACCTGTCCAACTACTGACAAATGTACTACATGTAAGTTGCTTTGGATAAAAGCGTCTGCCAAATGCCGTAAATATAGCGAGATAAAATGACGTTCATTTTCTGTGTTGGACTGGATGTATATGCCCGTCCCATCTAGTGCTGTACCAAACGATTATTCTTTTGGTTGATTAATCTATCGATTATTTTTTCGATTAATTTATTTTTTTTCTCTCGATTAATCTGATAACTACATTATTGATAATATTGAAATCCAGTCGATGCCATAGGGTGCTCCCTCAGAATCTGTGTCACCCACATTGGTAACACGGTGTTGCGCGGCTTGCACCACTTTGTGTTCCTTATTACAAAGCCAGGGCAGTGTAGAGGCACTAGATTATAGTTTTCAGCATGTACAGAGAATGGGCAGCTAGCAGACCACGAGCAGTTATTTGCTTAACTTCACTAAGTGTATTGTGTTGCAATCACTGTCTACCCTTAACTGGTATTATTATTTTAATGTAAAATATCTATATAATGTTAAAACTATTTTTTATATATGTATATAAAGTCTTTAATTGATATTAAATCTGCAAGAACTTGTTAAAAAAGAAGTGAGTGCATTATAAATTTAGCCAAAGCAGATGCATGAACTCCTTCTCTCATTTTAGGCTGTTTTTGTTATACTGGTGCTGTAGAATCAGCCTTTGAAGCACACGTGACAGCTTTGGGTTGTATTGATGACATCAACGAGAAAGAACAGAGTTAAATTAACGTTTTTTCTGTTAAATTCGGTCTTAACCTGTAAACGTGCCCTATATCAATAATTAAATTACTGTATAGCCTACCCCATAGCAACTTGTTCTACTCGGGTGTAATCCCACACAAATATTCTGGTGTATGAGCAAATTCAACGTTTATTTAGGCTACATTGCCTGGTTGTTTAGGGACACTATCATCCGGTGAGTTTTGTTTGAAATGTAAATTAAGAGGCAGTGCTCATTTGACTATAAGAGAACGTTTTTTACGGCGTTTAATGACCACAACAAAACGCCGTAAAATACGCGCGTTTTGTCATTATTACGCCCGTACTTTACGGTTGTTTTCTTTTGGTCACTAAAACGCCGTAAAATCCGTGCATTTTGTCAACATTATGCGCGTATTTTACTGCGTTTTAGTGACCAAAACGCCGTATTTTACGGCGTTATGGTAGTTCTACGCGCTCAGTTAATGGCGAATTGTGACCCCTTTGGCGTTCCATACGCAATGTTTTTGTTGATGCTTTGCACCAATGCATGTCAGGCGCTTCATCTAGCAAAGGGCTAACGTTAACATTGTTAGCTGCTGTTCGTCTGGTATTTACCGCGTCACGGACTATAAACCGGGCTAAAAGAATCTGCTACAGACATATCAGCGGATGTATTTGGGTATGTACACACAAACGCACACCATGTCACACATTTGTCTTCTTCTTTTGGTTTCAGGATTACTAAGCACGTTCGCATCTCATTGCGGCCTCTCATAGTCCATTGACAGCACTATTTTTTCAGATCGGAGCATAGTTATAGGTATATGTTTCCGAGTCGACGGTACATTTAGCAAATCGACGTATTTACGTAACCGGTGACGTCGGTTACGTCGACCAATCGTCCCAGCACTAGTCCCATCCTTGTAAGGGATGGGACAATATTATATTATCGTTTATCACGATTAAAAATACTGATAATCGTGGTGAATGTCCATTATCGTGATAATCATGAATATCTTCAAAGGTGAATATTTTCATAAGTTACTTGGAAAAAAAACTGTCTAGCTCACTCAGTTCAATTGTATTGATTTTAGTAAAAAAATTGTATTAGCCTGCATCTTTCCAGTCAATCATCACCATGGCTAAAAGCTTGTGTTTCCCATTGTGTCCCCCAAAATAAAAAATAAATAAACAAATTAGTTGAAATACTGGTTTAACATTTTTTACATTTCATGATAATATAAATTATTGTTTAACAAAATGTAATATTAAGTGATTCCAGTATGTTTTAGTGCCATTTTAAGTTTAATAATAAATAATCTTTAACATCGTCTATCGCATTTATTTTGGCCAGGATAATCGTGATGTACATTTTACAAATCGTCCCATGCCTAGCTACCGTGTAGTGTAGTAGACCGACGGACGGACACGAGCTATAAAGTTTTGGGCCTTTTACTATGCATGTGTTTACTGAACATGTGTTAGATGTGCAGTTTGTTTCAATGCTTATGCAACCCCTAAATCTTTAGCGGGAGTATGCTCTCACTTATGTTGCACCTTGCAACTTTCACGGTCAACTCGCATAGTCAATTCAACATTTAAAGTTGTGTAATTTAATTTCACGACTAATAAAAAAATAACAAATAATAACTTTAACTGACTAGTATTTATAGTGCCGACTAGCGATGGTTCCAGTGTTTAACCGACTAATCGCACGCATCCCTAGTTGGAATGTGATTAGTTAATTCTGAACACAGTTACATATCCCCAGTTATAAGAGGGCGTGCACACTTGTGCAACCAGGTTATTGCAAGGTTTTTATTTTTAATTTTTTCATCTGGAAGATTTCAGTTTGTTTTTCAATTTTAATTGTTTTAAATTATAGGTCACACTTAATGTCATGTCAGAAGTTCTGACATTTATCTTTGTCTCATTCTTTTACATCCGCATATCAACACTAACACCTCATACCAACTGTCAATCACAGTGGTGGAGGGGTGATGATTTTGGCTCGTCTTGCAGCCACAGGACCTGGGAACCTTGCAATCATTAAGTAAACCATGAACTCCTTTGTATACGAAAGTATTCAAATGTATGTATCTGTCTGACAGTTGAAGCTTGGCTGGTATTGGATCATGCAAAAGGACACTGAACTCAAGTACACCAGCAAATCTACAACAGAATGGCTGGAAAAATAAATCCAAGGTGTTTCAATGGCCTAGTTGAAGTCGAGACCTCAACCTAATTGAAATGCTGTGGAGGGACCTTATGAGAGCAGTGCATGAGCAAATGCCTGCAAACCTCAACAAACTGAAGCCTTATTGTAAAGAAGACGATGTGAGAAATTGATAGTCATAAACAAAATGGTTACTTCAAGTTATTGCTGCTAAAGGTGGTTCTACAAACTATTGAATCATAAGGTCAGGTGTACACACTTAATTTTGGCTTTGTTTGTTATATAAATCATGACAAGGTGTAATATGTCATGTGCTGGTGTTCATCTGAGGTTGTATTTACCAAGTATTTAGACCTGCTAAGGAACAGATTCTTGTTATGTCCTGACATGTAAAACCATAGAATCCAAAGTGTGTGAATGTGTGAGAGAAATTCACATATTTATTTTTCTTAGCATTGGTTAGCAAGAATAATCCCCCCTCCATAATTTAGGTTTTTAAGTGTACAATTTATGGGGCCTTCGTTGCCATATTTTGTGCTTCATGATGCACCACACTTTTTCAATCAGCAACAGGTCAGGACTGCAGACCAGCAAATGTAAAACCCCATTCTCTAGCACTGAACTGCTTACTCTGTCAATGTTACTGGAAAATGCATGGAGAAAATAAAGACTACATTTGGAAAACAGAATATGTTTTCAGAAATTGTGTATATTCCTTCTACATTAATGGTGCACATAGGTGTAAGTTACCCATGTATTTGAAACCCCTTTATTGTGACAGAGGCTGGCTTTTGGCCTGATGCTGATAAAAGCTTGTTTAGTGCTTTTCCTATTTAGCCATGGTTATTTTTTGTTCATAACTATTTGCAATGCTAACCTCATCTCATCTGAGATGGACAGTGGCACGCTGGAAGTATGCTTTGTGGTCGAGGAAGTCAACAGAAAAAAAACATATTTGTTATGTTTGTATGCATATACTGCCTATCGTGTAACCTCGCACAATGCATACACAGTGCGCACAGTTCAGACCTCCGGACCCGGAAAGTATGCCTGGGCCTTTATTTACGTCAGTGATTATTAAGATGCGATACTATTTGATGAGAAAAGTTAATCTACAGGAGAATTTGAAAGCAATATGCTGCAGAATGCATGAAAGCCTTAGGTCTGAATAGTGGTTTTCTTATCTCCATCATACATTTATGCAGAACATGTACAAATGGTGCTTTGAAATTGGCAATAATTAAGGAAATTCAGTGTTTGAAACTCAAACTTTTCTGGGAGAGAACTCCCTTCCTCCCTATTAAGTCCCTCTCTAATGTAGAAACTAAACACCCATTCCCATTAGGAAGCCTTTTAGAGCTTTTCTATAAAATACATTAAAAAAAAAGTGTTATCTGTCAGGCAGTAAACGTAAACTTTAATTTACTACTAGTAATGAGTCTGCAATGCCAAACAGTTTTCTTTTCAATTTTTGCCATTTTATCTTGCTGGTAATTTTGGAAGAGTGTTTCTATTACACATTTGGTCCTTTTTAAAAAAAAAAAAAATTGGTTTAAAGTAGTCTTAAAAAATTATTGAACTTGTTTATCTGTATACACCCCGTTTGATTTCTTCTGAATTGCATAATTATATTGGTTCTGATTGGCAGTGTGTTTTAATCAGAATCACACACATGACGTTTTACTTAATTTAAATTATTATAACATGTATTATTTATATTATAACATTTTCAGTTCTGTTAAGTCAAACAGCCCAAGGTTAAATCGTAGGGATGGGCATTTTATGTAAGTTACGGGTTGATTTCCAGTTACTCATTGATTTACCAGTACGTCTGAATTCAGTTTTCAGATTGGGTTATTCGTTGCACCAATTTTTTGCAGCTTTTTTTGCAGCGTGTTTTGCAGCGTGTCTGACCCAGGGTTTAAGCTGTAGTGCAGGCTTCATTTGAGGCCTTCTAACCTATTGTCACCTTCCTCAAATATGGCCTAAGTAATTTATTCTGTTTAAAAACATTTTTTACATTTTTTTTTGGTCAAAATATGACGTAGGCCAGGGCTATTCAACTTTGGTCCTGGAGAGCCACACCCTATGTTTAAGTTCTCTCCCTGCTACAACACACCTGGTTTTGGAGCATGTGGTGTTTCTTACATTTACTCAGCTGATACTATCAGTTCATCATGGAGAAACAAATGGCTGATGTTGAAAAATTATTAGTTTAATCATCATACTTGATGACACCCTTCTCCCCCACCACCCCCTTCCTGTCCATTCTCCCTGTAAGCAGGCTGAGGGGTTCCTGTGCTCTTGTGTCCACTGAATGTCTTATCATGGCCAAGCGTGAGACCACCAGCACTAGCCCAGTGGTCCGGCAGATAGACAAGCAGTTCCTGGTGTGCAGCATCTGCCTGGATCACTACCACAACCCCAAAGTCCTGCCTTGCCTGCACACCTTTTGTGAGAAGTAAGTAATTCCTGCGGAATAGCCTCTTTGCCCTAATGCCTTAGTCTCAGCCTCTTCAATTCTTCAGTACTGTGTGATATAAGCAACTGGTGCTGAAAACATAGTTAATTATTATTAAGATACATAATCAGTCATTCATACATTTTCTAGTATTGATAAAAATAAAGGATTATTGCATTACATACAGTATTTATGAAATAAACATTTATTTTTGGATAAAGCAGAATTTATATTATTATTTTTATTGTGTGTAAGTGCAATACCCTGGAATTCCAGCCAGTCCCAATAACAAGTTTAACTAGACTAACGTTATGCTTTTGTAGCAAGTCTGACCTTTCTGAAACGAATGGCATGAAATGCAACTATTTACTCCAGAGTTTCATCGCTCTGGTATCGAGCGATTTCAGGTGCCAGCCACTCTGAGTTTAACCACACGCAAAGATTCCTGATGGTACAGGCCATACTGGCAGCAAGCACAGATTTCCATTTCTTGTTACTTGCAGCAAAACAACAATATGACCGTATCACTGAAACGTTTTGGTAGTACTCTCTATTGACAAGGCAACTATAAACTAAATAAAGTACGGTATTAAAGGGACATTACAAATGTAGTCTTTATCGCCTCTCGTTTTAGGTTTAAACCAATGTTACAAAAACTATTTTCTTTTTTTTTTTCTCAAATCTACTGTTGCCCTCTAGATACTACCACCCTTTAGTTAATTTGAATTAAAGATGTAGTCAGCAACTACTCTTTTTGTCAAATTCTGCAAATATCTCCTTACTGTCTGCTAGCTGTCTTTTCTGTGTGCACGCTAAAAAATTATAAGCAGGTGTTTCTACATAGACCTGGCTCTGTAAATGGGAACACAAACAATATGGTGCAGACCACACAACACTATTCCAGTTGGTGTTCTGTACACTTGACGTAAAACATCACATAAATTAAATTACGTCATGGTAAAACATTTTATAAATATGTTAGTGTATTTTCCCCCGCTTCCCTGCCAAATAAAATTGACATTGATTGACAATTCGTTAAAACAGAATCTGAATTAGTATTAAGAATAAGAATTGGCGGCGGGAGAGAAAATTTGAAGGGAGTTCTATTGAATGTATCAGTCATACGGGAATACGCGTTTTAGATCTTATTTGATCAACTTACAAAATGTTTAAATGAAAGGAAAAAAATAAAGTATGTATAAAACATATTATTCCAATCAAAAAGTATTTTTGGGGAAAAATGTTAATTTTATAATTAGACACTTGTTTGACGCAAAGAGACTACATGAAGTGTTGTCACTATTTCTTGGTGTAAAAATCTATAAATATTTATTAAATTATATCAAACTATTGTGTGTCTAGATGCTTGCAGAACTACATCCCACCTCAGTCCCTGACCCTGTCCTGCCCGGTGTGCCGGCAAACGTCAATCTTGCCTGAAAAGGGCGTGTCCGCCCTGCAGAATAATTTCTTCATCACCAACTTGATGGAGGTGCTGCAGAGGGACCCTGAGTGCACCCGGCCGGAAGCCTGCAACGTCCTGGAGTCGGTCAGCGCGGCTGCCGCCTGTCAGCCTCTGTCCTGCCCCAACCACGAGGGCAAGGTGAGCCTGTTAGCCGTTAGCTGTTGACTGCCCTGCCCCAACCCCGAGGGCAAGGTGAACCTGTTAGCCATAGCTGTTAGCTGTTGACTGTCCTGCCCCAACCACGAGGGCAAGGTGAGCCTGTTAGCCGTTAGTTGTTGACTGTCCTGCCGCAACCACGAGGGCAAGGTGAGCCTGTTAGCCGTTAGTTGTTGACTGTCCTGCCGCAACCACGAGGGTAAGGTGAGCCTGTGAGCCGTTAGCTGTTGACTGTCCTGCCCCAACCCCGAGGGCAAGGTGAGCCTGTTAGCCTTAGCCGTTAGCTGTTGACTGTCCTGCCGCAACCACGAGGGCAAGGTGAGCCTGTTGGCTATTAGCTGTTATTTGCCATTCCCTGTCCTGTCCCAATCATGAGAGCAAGGTGAGCCTATTACCAGTTAGCTGTTGCTTTACTAGTAATTGTTAGCAGTCAATATTTGTTCGAGGGTGGTCTCAGCCTCTTCCTTCCTTTAACACTATTGTCACACTGTGACTCGTACTGAACATCTGATACATGAACCCCTGTAGATTTTCATTGGTTGTTAGCATAGTGACTCACAAGATACAGTAAATGATTCTGGCACAATGCTAAGCAGCGACCATAGCCTACTTATTTAACAGATATATATAAGACATGAAAAGAGCCATACTTTATTTGTAGTTGTCAATCAAAATACCTCACCTGTCAAGTAGAACATACCTGCATGGCTGCCAGCCTGCATATCTCAAAGATCAACATTGTATTGATCAACTTCTTCCTTGTGTAACAGAGTTATTTCTCGTTCCATGGCACCCCCTGCAGGTGATGGAGTTCTACTGCGAGTCGTGTGAGACAGCCATGTGTCTGGAGTGCACTGAGGGGGAGCACAGGGAGCATGTGACCGTTCCTCTGAGGGATGTGCTGGAGCAGCACAAGACCGCTCTGAAGAATCAGCTGGATGCTGTGCGCAACAGGTGCCCTTAACCTGTCCTTGTGCCCTTAACCTGTACCTACTAGTGTTGCAGGGTATACCGGTACTAGACAGGTACTGTGATACCCTACCGTTAAAAACGGTAGAGTGTTTTAATAAGTGTCGTATTTCCTGTATGTATATCCAGCGCACTGATTCCACTTCTGGGCATGCAGTCTTCTTTTCTCGTGTATACTGCAGCTTTCTTTTATGTGGCATGGCTGCAAGGGCAATTATGAAACAATGTCTAATTTGGCATTATTTTATGAGCTAACTTGCCAATGTGGCTAACATCTCTGCAAACGCAACGTTCGCTTTGAGAATGCGTATATGCATGTCTCTTGTCAGTTATTTATATTACTAAAAAATGTACTCAGTAGAGCATGGACCTACACTAAGGTGGTACACTGTATAATAATAATAATGGTTGCAAATATAGGCTAAAGTCAGCTGTCAAAGAAATTAAAACTCATTATGTTCGATCTGTATTGATAATCCCTGGTAACCATGGGATACGCTGTATTCATCCCAGCCAGTGCACATAATGAGAACAGATCCCAGTTTGAATGAAGAATCTAAGTATTTAATTCCAACTCACCCCATACAAACATGCACATTTAACTTAAATGTTAACTTTCCACTCCACTACATAGCGGTCTTGTACAGCAGTGTTTCTGCTATGTACATTTAAGTTATGGCAGCCCGCCACTGCTAAATCACGAGCAGGGTGGGAAATTAACTTATTTGCCCACCATGGTGGATGCCTAATCTTACCAATAACTTACATTTTTTACTGACCAATGTTTTCCGCTATTAAAAGTGCACAAATTAGAATTACATCAATACATTCAATTTTATTTTAATATGTATGTTGTCTTGTCGTTTCTGTAAATTTCTGCGCACAGCTGTTATAAACTGTCATGGTAAACTACCTACAGATGACGCACGTCTGCGTGGTTGTCCATTCTATTTAAAACAGAGGAAGACGTCGAGTTTCTTAACATTCACACATTGAGCGTCAATATCTTTTAAAATAAAACCTGTTTGCATAGGCCAACTATAGTTAATCTGAAGGCTGAATTAATCTCAAAAGACAAAGATACATGTCTTATTGTTATCATTTAGTCCTGTTAAACAAGTGTAAACATGATAAATGCCAGCGCTGGTGGTTTAGGGACGGTCAACAAATTACTGTGAATCATAATAGTTTGAATAATAATGAACAAATTAATAATAATAAAATAATAAGAACCGGTTCAGGCACAATTTAGGATCCAGAACTGTTTTAAAAGGATCTGTTTGGATTGTAAAAAAAAACAAACGATACCCGACCCTACTCTGTACGGTCAGCTCAATGGGGTTAAACGTCTTGAAGGTGTGTCTTTAACTGACGCGATTATCTTGAGTCAATCATGTTTAATAGTAGTGTCCTCTTTAACGCACTCTGGGCTCCTTTTTATTAGTGTACCGTTCAACAGATTTGTCAACATGGATTTACAGGCTACTAGGCAATAATTAGTGTCATTGTAACAATGACGACTAGTCATATATGCCTGAGCCTGACTACACATTAGGCTACATTTACGGCATTTGGCAGACGCTTTTATCCAAAGCGACTTACATTTAGTACATTTGTCAGTAGTTGGACAGGTT
>JAODOY010001776.1:0-12588 GCA_025399855.1 Forbesichthys papilliferus
CCCCCCCCCCCCCCCCCCCCCCCCCCCCCCCCCCCCCCCCCCCCCCCCCCCCCCCCCCCCCCCCCCCCCCCCCGCATACGCCGGGCTTCTATCCCACTGATGCCCTGCCTGCTTCATCGTCAGCCATTAATTATCAAAGTGGAGCCATAATACGCTTGATTACTGCCTTAAATGTCCCAGAAGCCCCGGCACCCACGGACGTTTTCACAGGGAAATTATGAGCCCAATGAAAAGTGTGACAATCATGAAGATTGATGGTGTTTGTTTTACTGCGGCCTCGTCGGCGCTGCAGTCTGCGGTGGCGTCCCTGAGGAGGGCCAGCGGAGATATAGGCGCACTGTGCCCCCCCCCTCCCCCAACCCTTGACTCGGGGCCCTGGGACCCTCGACACTGCTGACATCATACACAGGCATAGAAGGCACCCAGCAGATGTGTGTGTACATTCATAGAGCAGGCAAAGTCAGGCTCGGGGGCCGGATACGGCCCTTTGAAACATTCAATCCGGCCCGCAAATTTAAAACAAAATAATATTACAACGTACAATTATTTGACGAGCTCTGCAGAACTACTCTTATTTACTGCTGCGCCTTAAAACATTGTATAAAGAGAGAAGAGAACTAATGCGTTTTTAAATGGTGTAGAAAGGAAGTTAACAATGTTTTGTGTTATTTTATTTTAGCATGTTGGTTAAAAAATATAATTTAGCCCGCAATGTTTTCGAAAATTTTTTATGTGGCCCCTCAGTGAAAATAATTGCCCTCCCCTGGTCTAGACAAGAGCTGCATTTTCACAGAGCCTAATATTCCTATTGGAATCAGTTTAAAAAGTAGCCGGGTTTCCAGACTCAATATCCACGTTGTGAATAGGTCAAGCCACGCTCCATGGGAAGTGAGAACAGTCATCTCCTCCTACATGGTGTAGACCTCTGGTTAATTTCGAAATGACTGGACAGCGTTGAAACAATCGGCGTTGCTACAACTGTTTTGGTCGCCTCATCTAGCTCTACCACCATGTTGTATCACACTTGACTTCATCCTCACTACCCCACCCTGATTGGTCTGCAAGCAGCTAATGTAAACAGCGTTTGCAGACTATAATGTCAGCGGAAAAAACTGAGCTGAGAGCCATAGTGAGGCGGAGCCAGGCTGGTTAAAAACCCAAAACTGGATACAGTTGGATGCAGGATACAGAATAAACTCCTCAGTCATAACAGAAAGTCCAAACAGATTGAAATGTAATTTGGTTGCAGAGGGTTATAGTATAAACTGTTCCATAACCCGATCAAATGAAAAATTACTAATAATAATAATAGTAATGACATTACTTCCTGGCTGTGTTCGTCTCCGCATGCTCCAAGTCTTTAGCTTTTAGGCTACTGTACTTTTGTGAATGCCAAACTGATTGGAGAAGTATCGGTTTATTAGAGAACAGTAAAATATGGCAATGTGAGGAGATATTTGTTCAGTTTGACAAAAGATGTAATAGCACTAATTTAGCTTGCAGTAGCTGACTGTACCTTTAAGAGAAAACCATTGAGACGCATAGGTAATGAGGAGCTACTGTACAGTGACATAATCTGGAGCCGTAAAACTTCATTCTGGGAGTCAAACACCTTAGCCACTCCGCTGTCTCCATAGTGCTTAAGGTAATTAACTTGATATTATTGGCCACGAAAGCAAATATGCCAAGTTCATGATACAGCTTTCCACTATTCAGCTTTTAATTAAATATCAGAATGAATAGCGCTGAATAATGCTACATGAGCTGTATGAAGCAGTTGTTTGGTCCACAGGTCTGTGTTCCAACAGACACTGTGTAGCAGTGACGTGCGGTGATGTCTCTGTCCGGGCATGCAGTTTCTTCAGTTCAGTTTTAATTTTACTTCAATACAGGCTGAGGCACTACGATTAGCACATACTAGGCCTATAAACATAGCAGGAAAACAACAGTAGGCTACGCTCTTGCTTAGTAGGAACTACTACTACTACTGAGGCTTAGGCTATAGTAGATACTCTCCGGTACGAACGAGAGAGCAAGACTGAGAGAGTGAGAGTGAGTGAGAGATGAAGAGTCTAGCAGTATTATAATTATGTAATACTGCCCCAACCTGGACACTAATCTCCTGGGAAAAGGAGGGGGGAACTTAATCAGGCCTAGAAATTAAAGGGGGGGGGGGGGCTGGGCTGGGGTTTCTTCCCCAGAACATTTTGAGAGTCTACCACTTAATGTCTTGCATTTTGGTGATTTTCTGTGCACCTGTCACACCCTGGTCCGGGGGTGTGAGATCAGGCCGTCCGCTGCCACGTCAGGCTGCTAATCAACAGTCAGAGCGCCTGTCTTCACACCTGTTTTGTGTTGTTTTAATCAGCCTGTGTGCTCATATTGAGTTGCTGTTCATTTCCTCCTTGCGTGTGTTGTTTGAGTTTTCATATAAAACTCCTGTTTGCGTTTCCACCGTCTACTCCCGTTGTGTGTCTGTGTAAAACGTTACATCACCAACTTGTGATTTTTCTGCATGAAAAATGAGTCGGCACTAGATCTTAAATCTCTGCGCCATCTGATACGCACGGCGATGCGCAGCGTATATACACGGGCCTGGGAACTTTATGTCTTAGATTTGTCCCAAGCCGTTTTCATTAATAAATAACATTTAAAATCGTTAGAATGACCTATGTTCTTGAGTAATTTAAAGTATATTACTGACAGATTAATAATCCCAGCAGAAAAAGAAATGCAAATTTGATTTCTTTCCAAATGTCTATATATGCCTGGTAATGCAGTGCATTGCCTGCCCATCCTGAATGCTGTAGTCTGCTGTATAGTCGTGTAGGCACCGGCCTGCTGTTCCCGCTGCCCGAGCCGCATACTTTGTGTCGCTGACGCCACATTAGGCTTTGTCGCGTTCCTCTCCCCGGTTCTCTTACGGGCGTCAGCCATCTGTCTTCCACAGCTCCCTCTCTCCGCCGCCATCGCTCCCAAACGACCCCCGTCAATTTACTCTGCCTTGTTAGCCATCAGACAATCATTAGAGCACCGCGACACATGGCCTTGATGGGTAAATCACGTTGTGTGTGGTGAAAACAGCTCCTCAGAAGCCTTGCGCTGGGATAGTGTTTTGTGGTGTGGTCTACACCACTCCAGGGCCAGGGTTGTGTAGAAACACCAGATGATTTAGTTCAGATCACACACAGAAGGAGATGGTCGCTGACTACCCCTTTAACCAACCCCAGCTACAGTACCTCTAGAGGGGTTGGATGCGGCTGCCAGGTAGCTACACGGCTCCACTGTGATCAGTGCTTCCGCAGACCTTTGCCCGTCACTGCCCAGTGCACGACACCTTTCAGAGGGCCACTGCTCGGCTCATCGCCCACGTCGAGGGCCCCCCGCCTGGGGCGCTGGAGCAGCACATCTCCTTTCCCTGCCCAGTGTGTGTGTGTGTCTGCGTGTGTGTTTCTGTGTGTGTGTGTGTCTGTGTGTGTGTGTCTGCGTGTGTGTGTGTCTGTGTGCACATGTGTGTGTGTGCTTGTGTGTGTCTGTGTGTGTGTGTGTCTGTGTGTGTGTGTCTGCGTGTGTGTGTGTCTGTGTGCACGTGTGTGTGTGTGCTTGTGTGTGTCTGCGTGTGTGTGTGTCTGTGTGCACATGTGTGTGTGTGTGCTTGTGTGTGTGCAGATGTGTGTGTGTGCGTGCGTGAGAGAAGAAATGTCTTTGTCCAGACTCTGTCCAGCAGGTAATTGAATTTGACCACATTGTACTCAGCAGCACAACATAACATGGCCCTGGGTGCAGGGTACAAACACAGTGTGTTATGAGGACAGCTCCCCCCCCACCACCACCCACGCACAACAACAAAAACAGATAAGTGTACCACTCACACACACACAATGCCCCTGACTCAGGAGATAGCACTGAAGCTGGTGTGTGTGTTTATGGGGGAGGGGCTCTAATGTGTACATTATCTCAGTGAGGCAGCATGGGCATGAATCTGTTCACCCATGCAACAACATTACCCCAACAGAAATGGCTGTCCGCTGTGTCTCGGACAGCCACGGTGGTGTGGCGCATTATTTTATTCGACTTTCCTCGATTCCTTTTGCTTTTCTGTACTATTGTGTTGTATTTCACCAGGGAACAACTTAGCTAAATGCATTGTTTCTCTGTTATCCTTCCGTATGTCAGCGTATAATAGTTCATGGACTTCAAGCGTAAGTTATTCTGTCTTTTTGTTCATACATTCTCTCGTCCTTATGTGAGGCATGGCAAACAAATAAAGGAGAACTACTGTCCTGTAGCATTTGACGTTGAAATGGTTGAGGGGGAAGCTAGAAATTACAGTGCATATCATACAGGTGACATGTGTCTCCGTGTTTGTCATTACTACCATGACTGTTTGTGTAAACCTGTAATTCAGAGGCGAGAGCAATGTGTCAGCTTCGGCTCATGGCAAGAAAGAGAAAGGAAATAGCGCCTGCCATGTAATTGTTGCTTCGGTCCTGTCTTTTCCAATTTCCTCCCTGGCGTCTCCGCGCACCATGCTCGGCTCTTGGCGGGGAAATTGTGTGTTTGAGTAGAGAGTGTGCATGTGAGAGCGCGCCTGTGTTTGGGTTTGAGGAGAGTGAAGAGGGAAAAGAAGGAAGGGGTGGGGGGGGGGGCTGGCGTTAATATCCATGCCGGCAAAGCGCTGCTGTGAGGAGGGCAAACGGGATTACGCAGTGGGAGGCTTCTACGAGTCACTGGTGCCCTGGCGTGGGCCACATGCTCCGGCTGGTGGCCGATGGCTGTGGGCTAATCTGGGGAGATGGATTCTTAGTGTAGTTAATGGGCTGAATGCCCCAGGACATTGTTTTAATCCAAAGGTCACTGGCTCTTTCAGCTTGGCCGCTCAGTTCTTCTCAGCCCCGGCTGATTTGGCTCTTAACGTACGTTTAGCTCGTTAGCGCCTTTCCAGTAATGACCGGGAGGGCTTCGGCGTTAGCTTATCCTGTGTGCACGCCTTCAAAAGGCTGCTATGTTTCGTACGGCAGCGTTGGAACTGCACCGCGGCGTACTGTTTAGCGCTTCATTTGGGCGTTCACTTGTTCTTTAAATCCAGCGGCATTTATGCACCCCCTCTATTCTAGCAGTCTGGCACTGCAGGAATTTTTTTGGCACCCGTTGCTAGGTGACAGCGTTCGACAGCTCCCACTAACCCCCCTTCCCCATCACCACCCTCCACCCGTCACGTCGCGGTTTCCGTGTGTCGTCTGTGAAGGCGGACTCCAGATAGGGCTTCGTTCCCAGGTAGCGCCGGCCCGCTCTAATTTATATAAGGGGGATCTTGCGCTGCATATATTTTGTTCTCTGGGCAGCCGAGCATTAAATTGCTTTCTATTGGGAGCAGGTCGTTTTGGCCGGGCTCCGGTGAGCTGGCCTGGCAAGCCGAGCCACGGTTGTAATTAGTGTGGCGGGGCTTTGGAGCGGCATGGTGGGGGGGGGGGCAGGGGAGGTCTTCTCAGAGTGACATCGCTCTGAAGGTCAGGGCTAGGATGGATATGCTAACACGCAACAGCACAACAATAATTCATGATATCTCAAGAATATTTCTTGTAATCTTCCTCATAATCGTCCTATGCTCACTCGTTTTCCATATGTGTGGGGCAGACTTGTTTGTGATTTGTAATAATTAAGAGTATATACTGGTGAATACTTCTAAATGAGGCCACTTTGCTTCACAGCATTCGGATATTAATATTAGCATTGTTGCGTGCGGTATAGGCTGGCTACTTTAGGGTTGGCCATCCTTTTTTATCAGAGATGAAAGCATTGTCAAATAAAAAAGGAAGGAATTATCACATTCCATTATATAGTCTTGCGGTTAGTAACAATTTCACACTGTTGTCACTAACCGCTGACAAATTAAACCGAGGAGGGAAGAGAGAGCGAGATGGAAACCGAGCCCTTGAGACCCAGCTGTGCATGTGTGTGTCTTCAGAGTCAGAAGAAGCCTTCTGCAGACCCTTTCTGTAGAACATTTCTTCTGCTCGGGTTCTCAGTGTAAAGCTTTTCTCTTGTAGCATATAGTATGCTCATAGGACTCTGCAGATTTGGTTCTCTACTGTAAATAGCTCACCAGCCTGCATATTGGTGTGCATGTGTGTGTGTGTGTGTGTGTGTGTTATGGGGGTACTTCAGCACTCTGGAGAGCTCTTCTGTAAATGCCACGGTGAATGCACTCACGGTTCGCATGGTGTAATAAGGCGCAGGAAAACAAAGTTGTGTGGCAGAAGCTTACTAACAAGGCTTCTGTTGCAGTATGTTGCAGTGTAATGCTCTGTGGAGATAACTAATGTTTATTTTAAGAGAATTAACACCAATCTCTGATATCTACATACTTCTGTTATAGTATGTTGCAGTGTAATGCTCTGTGGAGATAACTAATGTTTGTTTATTTTAAGAGAATTAACACCAATCTCTGATATCTACATACTTCTGTTATTCAATGCACTGTAAGTATTGGACCACTACAAGCGCTAGGCAAGGCAGCGATTGATGGCTTTTGTCTTTGTATGAGGGATTGTTATTGTTATTATTATTATTATTATTAGTAGTAGTAGTAGTAGTAGAAGTATTATTAGTATTTTTCAAAGCAAGATAAATCTGCTCTAGAAGTGCTTTGTATACCTATGGAAGACAGATTGAGCTTCCATCCTACTGAATGTCTGTCTGAAATGAAACACCACCCAGAGAGTAGCTATTTTATTTTGCTTTCATAGTTGTCTTCTACGCATGCACACACCCACACACACATGTCCTTGTAACATGCACAGACACTATCAAGAAAGTAATTGTCTGGGGAAAGAGATAAACAAAAGAGATTAGCTTGTGTTATTGGTGGGCTTATAAAGGAAGGGTTTGCTCTGTCACAGCACAAAGGCGACCTTCAGCAATTATATGCTATATGGGCCGTTTAATGATGAAACTATTCTCTATAGGGACAATATTTTCCCCTCTCCCAATCCAATACTGATGACAGAAATGTAGGTATCTACTGAGTAATGATGCAATAATGATATATATATATATATATATGTATATATATATACTGTATATTATTACAGTTGCATGTATATGTGGGATAATTCTTTGCATAAAAGCTAAAATCTTAATGTTTCGACACAAAAAACACCACTCTATAAATTGCATAAGAATACATAAATAAAAGTAAATACATACTAAATTGAATTATGGCTGACATGTAATGGCATGAAAACTAGACCAAAAGATATATGTACTCATTACATGCATATGGTTTGTCCTTCAGTTGATCAAAACAAATCACTGATTGACTGCAGCTCATTTTGGGACTTATTTGTCAAGCAGGCAGATAACCAGCTCCACCCCCTAACCCCATCCCACCCAATCCCCACACCCCTCTCCCTCTCATCCCTCAGCAAGACTACCACAGTGGCTTGAATCTCACTACTTTATTGCCTGGAGCACCTCAGTAGCCTGGCACTGGGATTATAGTCTGAAAACCCGTTTGCTTTAGCGTTCACACAGCCGGCTGGCGGACCAATCAGGGTGGGTTAGTGAGATGACGATGAAGTCAAGCGTGTGTCTCTAAATGGTGGTAGAGTTAGATGAGGCGATTGGTTAAAGGCTCTCTAATAAATAGTTACATAATTAATCAGAGATGTACGACTTCGAACACTTCCTAATGGAGCGTGCCCAGACACTATTCACCAAGTGCATTGTGGGTCTGGCTATACCAGGCTTGCAGTTCAGACCAATTTATGTGAAACAAGCCTGTATAGCAACCCCTCCCCCAGCACACACACCCACCCACACGCATGCACACAGACACACACACACACACACACATACATGCACCCCCCCCCCCCCCTCCCCCAGCCACTCCACACAGTGCTGGTCACTTTGTGGTCTGGTTGTGCAGATGTGAGGTGCGTTATTTATCTGGTCCATACTTAATGAGGGCTCACCCTCAGAAACAGATGGTTCATTAGCTGTAATGAAGCCTGCGCCACCTTCAGTGGAGTAGTAGTAGTAGTAGCGAGAGAGAATGCACAATGTGCGTGCACGTGAGTGTGTGTGTGCACGTGAGTGTGTGTGTGCATGCCTGCATGCGTGCGTGTGTTCCAGGGGAAAGGGAGGGGGTCAGCCTCAACCTCAATGGACTACACTTACTTAAAACTATCCAGGGCCATTTCAGAACAGTGCTCAGGTTATTATTGCACCCCCCCCCCCCCTTCTTCAGTGAAACATTCCATTAGCCTTGTGAGACCATCCTGATCTGGCAAGCTACAATTTAATTTCTCCGTATCAGTTCTGTATCCATCTGGAACGCCTCAATTCAAAAGCGTTTGTCATAAAAGCACTGTTAATACGTTTAACACAGCCTACCTTTATCTCACCCTCTGTTTAAAATCGCTGCTCTCTGTGCAGTGTCCTGAAGATTTGCCTATCGTCTTCTCAAAGTATATAAACTGCGTATGTGTAAATCATTTCTAAGGTGCATACTGTTTAAGGAACTTACGCTTTATAAACACCATACACAACAACAACTAGCCGTTACAAGGTAAACCACCTAATATGTCAGACATGAAAACCAGGTTTATCGTACACAGGGTTGCCACTCACGCAGATAGCATCAGGTCGCCCACAATCTCACTCTAACATTAGCATAATATTATTAGCTGTCTGAGAATGCTGAAGCCAAATGCTCAAAACGCATATTACGGCAAAGTTACGATTCTGACTCTGATACAACTTGGAGTTGACTGTGAACAATTCGCTTTTCTTCTTATAACATTTTTCCATTTTATAAATGCAGAGTTGACGGTGACAGTCGGTAAGCTCCAGTTGCAGCTAGGCAGTTGGAACCAAGCTATTTTAGCCATATGGATTTTTTCAAGAAATAAACTTCAACATATGTATTTTTTAGGATTAGATATGTGGTTTTAGGGGTTTAATTAATGACTGTGGGAATCTTTAAGACGTCTCACAAAGAGAGTGCAATATTACATTTACTTTGTGGAGAGATGCGTCCATTGGCTGTTTGGCTTAGACAGAACAGTAAGCTGTGTGGCTGAAGAAGCTCAGGACATAATAGAGATGGAAGAGGAAACATTAGTGGAAAAGAATGCCTCCTCAGTAGCTTGTAATTTACCGGTTGTACCAGTCCAATATGTCATGTTTTGTCATGTTTTGACATATGTTGATGCATTTGCCAGAAAATGTGTCAGTTTTTACTTATGTTTAAAAATATTTAAACTAATATCGATTATGCAATAAAATAAAATAATAAAAAATAAAATAAAATATGCAGATTTAATGATCAATATCGCAATACAA
Source organism: Forbesichthys papilliferus (assembly GCA_025399855.1). Classification (NCBI taxonomy): domain Eukaryota; kingdom Metazoa; phylum Chordata; class Actinopteri; order Percopsiformes; family Amblyopsidae; genus Forbesichthys; species Forbesichthys papilliferus. The sequence goes on from JAODOY010001776.1 coordinate 9,349, forward strand.
CATTTTATAAATATTGTGCACCCCTACTGTACATTTACCGTATATATACTGTAGTACATACTGTATAGCAAAGCATACGGCCACAGGCTGACACACAGACTAGCTACTGTAATACCACAGAGCGGTAACGTGGCTGTATTGTACGTGCTCAACGGAGAGGAGCGAGATGACACGGAGCTGCCAGAACGCAACTGTACGCTGTCACGTAGCAACCGACATCTGTCGCTCTGCTCGGGGATGCACACGCTCCGTGTGTGTGTGTGTGTGTGTGTGCTGTATTTGGGTTCTCCTATGCAGCTCGCGGCCTGTGTTTGCGGCCACCACTGGAACACACACCGTGAGTTTGTTCTGGTTGCTACTAGCTAGTGATGCTAACATGCGCAGACATCCACAAGCCCCGAGATGCCAAGTCTGTCCCCTTCTCTTTTAAACACATGCCGTCAGCGGAGGAGCATGAAGAACTTTGGAGAAGCAGGAGGGAGCACTAGATCACCGGCCCCGTGTTCATTGAGAAGAATGAATGAATACATTCAAAGCGATGGCATTTCTGGCAATCTTCACCGCCGTGGGACATTATCGATTTCTGAAGAGAAAGCACATTTCTAATGTGTCCAGGGAGCCTTCCCTACAGGCACACTCCTTAAACACTGTGATTGGTAGCAACCCGAAAAGTATTCAACAGTAATGCTTGATCCCTGGACTGGATCCCCTGCCTCGTGTGGCACGACAGCGCCCCTTGTGGCACGACAGTGCCATGCGGTCTGCTGTAGTTGTCGTACCTGGGAGTGCAGTACTCAATGGGAGGGAAAATGATGCTCCAACCATCTGTTTCCTCTTGACACATCGCATTGAATAAGCACTTAATCTTCCTGAAGGAGCGAATTCTGAGAGCCTTGTTTCTGCAGGGATGCATGCGTAGTGTCAAGGCAAAAGCGGTAATCTGTTGACGCTCAGAAGAAAGTACTGTAGCAATGCATGCTGGTATTGCTTCTGAGGTCGTATTCGCACCGACGCTAGAGGCTAAACAAGCCGCACCCAACCTTTCTTGACAACCCAAGGGTTCACTAGCAGATTGGTACCCGACCTGCCAGATATTTGAAATGGATAAATGTCTAATGTAATGAGTTTTGTCACAGCTGGAATGTTTATCTGCAGACGTGTGCATGCATGCAGGTGTGCGTACTGTATGTCTGTGTGAGTGCATGTGTGCGTGTGTGTGTGTGTGGGCATGTGCATACGTGCGTGCATGTTGTGTGTGTGCGTGCGTGTGTGTGTGGGCATGTGCGTGCATGTTGTGTGCGTGCATGTTGTGTGCGTGTGTGTGTGTGGGCATGTTGTGTGTGTGCGTGCTTGGCTGCTTGCGTGTGCAGCTGAGACTTCCCTGGCTGAGCGGTGGCAGTGTGGGGGGTATCAGCTCTTGTCATTCCTAAGCTGACACTCCGGGGGTGAAAGACGTAGAGGTGGGGCGCAGGGCCGTGGATTAAAGATCCTATCAAATAGGTAGTGATCCGGGGACGATGGTAGATATCAGATGAGGGGGGGGTGCAGGCTTCGGTTCATCACAGGAGTGAGAGAGAGAGAGAGAGACGGCAGAGGTGGTGGCACAGTGTGTGGCGTGACGTTGCAGTCCTGCACGGGTCCTGGTGGGTGTTTGGCTTGGGCGTTCACAGGCGGACCACACAGGCAAGGCCTCCGTGAATCGTCTCTAGCCTGCTGGTCTAGTTGTTTTTTCAAGGGGGAAGGGGGGGACTTTTAACCCTTAATGCAGACTCAGAATGACCCAGCGTTCAATGCAAGTCAATGGGGAGGTCCAGGGATTAAATGGCGCATTACTTATCTGGGGGAGTTAATGGGTGATATGAGTATATATAACATTAATCCCCAAATACCTACGATCAATTTGAGGCCACAACGCCTTCTGTATTTCTGCAGCAAACTGTTTTGCGGTTATATTGACTTTGTTTCAGGCCATGCATGGTAGGGGGGTGCGGAGAGCAGTGATTTAGCTGTTAAAATAAATGTGTTAAATTCATAAAACATCACCCTCTTTGGAACCATGTTTGCTGTTGTTGTTATATTTGTGATATTTATTTATTCATGTATTTATGCTGTTTTTACTGTGTTGTCCCTGATGCCAACGGCAAATGTCCACATTTGTGGACAATAAGGATTATTATTATTATTATTATTAATATTATTATCATTATTATTATTATTATTATTATTATCATTATTATTGTTATTGTTTGACTGGGGCCTGCACCCTCAAAGCTATTCAATCTATTTCTAAATCTGGTTTCAATCAACCAGGGTGATTTCAGTTGAGTGTCCCTTGAATATTACAGGTTGTAAATCAAACATCCACATTTAGCCTTACCGTGTTACCACTAGACACACCAGGGCGTTGTGGGGTCATAACGGAGGCCTGTGCCCTGCTTTGAGCATTAACAGTAGCATCCAGAGAGAACACACACAAGGACACAAAAAAGCCACTTGCCAAGCTTCGACAGCTCTGCCTAGGAAACCCATAGCTGTATTTCTGGTGCCACCGCGGATAAAATCCCGTTTTGACTTGAGCCTGGGTTTATGGCGGGTGATGGTGGTGGAAAAGGGGGTAAATTTGTTCCCCTTGAATAGCTATATCCAAGAATCGCTTAGCAATGAGAAGATTAAGTGCACACATTAATCCAGCAGTCAGAGCAATCTTGTAATCCACTCAGTATGCTAATTGCCTGTTCTTTCTCCAGCAAAGGGGTTTACAGGCCATTAAATGGCACTGAGCGCTTGACAAAGGATAGCCAGCGTGAGCCCCGACACCCACGCTTTCTTACACGGACTTGTTTGGGGCCGCCATACGGCTCCCGCACAGCTCGCCTCGTCTGTAAAGTCATATTTACCAGCTGAAAGAATAGAGGGCGATGTGAGAGAACGCTGCGGTTCCAATGCGCTTAACTTAACAGTGTTTTGGTGGCGTTGGCGTAGACACGTCCAGCTGTGCTTCTGTACCAGTTAAATACACTTGTTACACACCCACACACCCACACACACACACAGTGCGCAAAAGTAGAACTACGGCTTGTTCCGTGAACTTTCCGAGTCATTCCACCATGGCGGGGGTCGCATCTTAGGGGCGGACGATAAAGCATAAATATTGAAGGGCATGCTGTCTCTGGGGGGGGGGGGGGGGGGGGGGGGGGGGGGGGGGGGGGGGGGGGGGGGGGGGGGGGGGGGGGGGGGGGG
>JAODOY010001777.1:0-12585 GCA_025399855.1 Forbesichthys papilliferus
ATGTACCTTTTCTTATCTGGAACAGAGTTTACTGGAACAATCGGGGTGATAAGTGATTCAAAAAAGACACAGAAATGTCAGACAATGCCAAATCTTTAACCATGACAGAGGAAACATCCAAAACATATTCCTATTTAAAAATGTCACTATTTACTGGATTAGATTCAACAACACAAATGAAGTAACATACATGGACATGATGTCTGCCAAAATATGTTTCTTTTTTTTAAGCCTTTACAGCTCTGACAGACCCTCAGCAGACTATACAGTAGGATCAGTGTGAGAGAATAATTACTGTGAATGGCAACGTTGCCGCTCTCTATTAAGCTTTTGGGGAACATATGTACAGCATAATGGCTCACGATCAGCTGTCTAATTGCTGGCTATTTACTAATTATCCAGCTCTTATCTGGAGCATGGTGAGAGTAAAATGAACTCCATGTGTAGTCTTGTATAGCTCGAGGATGGCCTACTGACCAGGCTAGGGCTTATAATAACTTTTCCAATTGTTTATAAAAGACAGCAGATCACAGCATCATTTTGTCACTGTTAAAACGCACCTTGGATAAAGCATTTGACAAGAAATGGAATTAAATATTACTGTATGAGTAACTGAAAAATGATGTGTATGCAGCAATGGGCTGCTCAGGCAGAGCAAATCTTTTCATTTCAAGATAAATACCACATTTTGTTTACCGCATTTCAGCCCCTTACTCTGCATTTGCGTATCAGCCATGTTTTGGTGTCATTGGCCACTAAGCAGCGGGTGAGGAAATGCATTTGGCAGTAATCAGGGCTCTCACCGGGGGCCTGATTTATAAATGCTGCATATTGAAAAACGGTGTTCAGCTCAAAATGTCCCTTTCTAGGCAAAAACGACAAAATAGGTAACAGTAAATGAAGCCCTTTAACTGTTTTTATGGCTTGATATACTGTATTAAACAATTATTAAACAATTTTTAATAATAATTAAAACTTTATCATAAAATTCCTTTCCATTCCTGTATTTGAATGTACAGTAGTGCATACGTTTATTTGTGACTGTGTATGTAAAGTTTTCTTTTTTTCTTTTTCTCTCTTTTTTTTTTCTTCTCTTTCCTTTTTTTTCTTTCGCAGTTCCTCCTACTTGGTGTAAACCTCTGGTTAATATTTTGAAACTACTGGACAGCTTTTAAAATCAGCATTGCTACAATTGTTTTGATCATCTTATCTAGCTCTACCACCATTTAGAAACATTGACTTCAACTCCATCTCACTAACCCACCCACCCTGATTGGACCGCCAGCAATGCTAACATGAACAAAATTTCCACACTATAATCTCAGGAACACGAAATTGATCTGAGAGCAATAGTTGGGCACAGCCAAGCTAATAGGCAGGCTGATGTAGTAGTTTATGTAGAGTTTTATAAATGAGGTCCTTGGTTGTGGATTGACATATTAGAGCAGTGACTAAAATATGAATAATTTAAGAGATTAGAACACATTATGGTACAGCTGATTTAAAATACTAAAAAGTACTATACATTTCTGGGCAGAGTAGCTGTAGATAATGAGTTTGAGTCACAGTAGAAATGCCTTTCAGAGTGAGAGGTGGAGGCAGAATAGTGCATTCACTGGTCTCCTATCTGTGTATACAATAGGGGTCAAAACCCTAAAACACAAGTATGGACACAGGAGGGCAAGGCAGAAGTAATAATCTACAACAGTGTTCCCCAACCCTGGGCCTGTGTGCCCCCCTGCCCTGCATGTTGAAGATGTCTCCCTGCTCCAACACACCTGGTTCACTTGAATGGGTCGTCATCAATCTCTGCAGAAGCCTGATAACGACCCATTCATGTGAACCAGGTGTGTTAGAGCAAGGAGACATCTTCAACATGCAGGGCAGTGTATCTCCAGGACCAGGGTTGAATACCACTGACCCAGGGGGCAGGTGGTAATCCAAAAACACAATAAGGAAGCCAGGCAAAGGTTCAGATGGGCAATACTAGAGGCAGAGCTGCAAGACAAAAGGATAACTGGCAATACTAGTAGAAACAAAGGTACACTTGGCTGGAGGCTAATCAACTTGTTATGGACAAGCAGGAAGTACAGGGTATAAATCCACACTGGAAGACATATGTGAAAATAATGAAGTAAACACAAAACTACGGCACTGGATTCCACCTGGGATCAGGAGTCTGCTGGAAAGAGACAGCTGTAGCCACTGTTTCTCAGCTGTAGATCCAGAGGTCATTTCAATATCTAACACAAACATGTATTTGCATGTTCACAAATACATATTTGTGTGCATAATGCAATACATTTTGGATGAAGAGACTCCTGGTTTTTAATATGCAACAAAATATGGTTCCTACATCCATCAACTGTTAAAATGACTCAAATATCAGACATTGTATTTTAACAATATTACTGTAAATGTTAGCCCACCTCAACATCATTTACGCCTACACACCAACAAACATGAACGTTTTCAGTTGCACTTCTACATTTTAATGGTGTGTGCTAATCCCAGTGTGCAGCACTAGTGCGTGTGCTCAGCCTCATTTGTTGGCGTGCTAACATGAGCTTCAGAGGAATAGACCGCTAGGCAGGAAGAGCTATCTTGTGTGTTAGCTTACTGTCATGCTGGGATTTAACAGCTTGCTGGAAACTCGCGCCAAGGAGTCAGAGTTGTCGTGATATCACAGCACTTTATTAAATAATGAATGCATTCAGGTTAACAACCAAATGATACAGCTCACCTGAGTTATTCTGAAAACACACTATTAAGATTCATTTCATAATTTATAATACATTATTAATAAAATTAGTGTTATTAATCAGTCAATAATCTGAATGTCATGAACTCTTGACAAGAGGATTGGTTGTTTTCTGACCTACAGATCAGATAAAAATGTTTTGGAACATAATTATTAAATGCATAGTAAAGCCCACATATTGTTATTATATTAATAAAAAGCAAGTGAATGACAAGTGAACATATGGCAAAACAGATTTAAATAAATCAAGCAAATCAGGAGAATGTACCAAAACTGAATATTGTGATGGTAATAGTTAAGACTTAAGGGGTAATCACAAGTTATTGCTGCGGGTGTTAAAATGTTATTTTGGTTTCAAACACGGTAATGCACCCATGCTGACTCACTCACCAGCACGATAAGCTCCACATTGCGAAGCTACTCACAAATGTGTAATCAAACACAATGGTGAAGTAGATTAGAGGCACTTACATTTGAATAAATAAAGCCACCTTTACACTTGCCTACATCCTAATTTGGACACAAATCTAGGCTTGAAGCAGCCTTGTTTTGTGGCGACGGGTGGTACATGCATCACGAAGAACTGACTTCACAATTGTTTTCTTGGTGCTTAGTGCCAATTGACCTTTCCCAAGCCCCATTCGCTTGTCCTACCTAGTTACTGTAACTAGGTAGGACAAAAGACCATAGAAAGATATTACAGCAAAACAGACGATGGAAAGTTCTGTCAAATTCAAAAAATGCTAAACTGTTATTGGACTAGCAAAAAGGGGCGGGGCTTGGGAAAGGTCAATTGTTGGATCTATTTGGTTTGTGGCATTTATGCTAATAGGCGTTCATGAAGATATGCACAGTAATAAGAAACAATGTATTAGCAGAGAGAATGCCTTAATGGTGCATACAGTAGATTATGTCTAACACTGACAACCAGTTTTGACAATGATCTTTCATGATGTAACAACATTCAGCATCATGCCTGCTGCTGTCATGTACCTCTCGTGCACGAACAACATCTGGGGCCATAGCATGCACAGAATCGATAATAATTTGAACGTTAATGACAAATATTTCGACAATTGTAAAATTGTAGTTCTCAACAAAAACAAAACATCCAATTGTATTTGAGGCTGTTGTACGGCGCGCATGCAAGCAAGATGCTTGTGATTGCAATCTCCAGTGCTGCTGCTTGTGACATGGTTATGGTTGTACTGACCATGTCGCTTTCAGGGCGTCGCCTTTCATTTCGATTCACCTGCTTCGCCAGTGGACAAAGACTCTGTAAGTAGGCCAACAAACTGCCATTTGTTTCCTCTGTTGATCTATTTATAAGTATATGCGTCCAGAGGACTCCTGGGACTGGGAGCAGGTGTAGAGAATGAACTCTTCACCTGCCTCCTTATATAGGCTGGCCGGAAAGTACAGCTAGAGACGGGAACACAGATGTAACCCGGCGAACCTTCAGAGCTGCTTTGCTTGCACTCCTCATCGTCTGCTTATCTGAACATTGCAAGTAGTAAATGATTCAGGCTTGGTCTGCCAGAGCAGAAACCTCTGTGTGAGAAGTGTATTGTGTTGCACATACTGTACCTATATGTGTTTCTGGTTTTTTAAACACATAAACAAGGATTCGGTCGGTGTCAGTGTGGGCCAGGTATTCCTGTAGAATGCATGTTCAATGTGTTTTCAAGAACACATTGTGTTCCCAAGAACACATTGAACCGGAGAGGGAGACAGTTTATGAAATGTTGAATGCTTACTATAGTATATATAATAGAAATACATTTTTTTATGTTTGTGGGTGATGTGATGGGGGTCACCTTGTCTCTTGGCTAAATCATACTGTAGTTTTTCTCTGCTGAACACACTAGAGGGTGATGCTTAAAACAAATCTACACAAACAAGCCAGCAAACGTTGTATTCAGAATCTTGTGGTTTCCCAATGCTGGGTACACACCCATAGAGAATGAACATGTTTGCCAGCGCACGCCTGTCCCGTTGCGATCTGCACGGAACACCTGCAGTGCTACTAAAGGGGCCCAGAAAGCTCATTATGAGCACTGTTTGCTGGGGAGTAGAGCTGTCAACACTGGCACGGTGCTGGGCGTCACTCAAAACATACTGAATGTATCTGCGTGTGTGTGTGTGTGCGTGCGTGCGTGACACCAAAACAGTAGGGTGGAATCCTACATTTTATGGATGATGTGAATCGCACAATCCAATTAACTAACACCAGCAACAAAAGTTCTCTAATTGATTTTTTTCTTTCTCAGCCACTGTAACACCTCTGTCAGTAATTGAGAAATGAGAAATGTTTTCAGCAGCTGATAAATCTCAACAGGCGGTGGAAAAATGACATATGTGAAGAGCTTAGAGGAATATTCCTCATAGAGAGTTTAGTGAAATTCAGTGAATATCTCTTCACGGTATGCTAGCTGCCAATTCTTTGTGTGTACTTAAAAAATTATCAGGTGTTTCTACACAATTTATAATAAATCTTTTATATAAAAAATACATATTTCCTAGGGAAATAGCAGAGAAACCAACAAGCCATTTTTATCCGCATTGTGCAAAGTTGCAACCACAGACTAATATTTGGGCCTTACAAATTAAGATTGCAAATCGCGTTATTTTAAGGTAGAAGCGATTCCAGTCTGGTTTGAAGCAATGCATCCTCCAAGATTTTCATCAGTTTATGTTGTTATGTTTCAACAGCCGTTTATGTCGCTGTATATTAAGGAGTATTTTCCGCTCTTTATTTCCATGTTGAGCGCAATATATAGCTCTCCACATTACTGCTGCTCACAGTTCTTTTACACCTGAACCATCTCAATATAAGTTAGCCATTTTTTATCTCCTTACAAACCAGTTGTATGTTGCTGTCGTTTTTCATGGTGCTCTTGCAAAATGAGAGTAAAAGCCGAAAATATTTAGCAAGGCTTTGCATCGGGTAACAAAACGAGCGCACATCTGACGTCATACACACTCACCTGTCTAGTGCAACATTTTTATTTGTGAGATAGCGAGAGAAACGAAAATAAAATAAATACATGACAATTTATATACTCGATGTTCACGATATAGTAATTTCTTTCTTCGCGATACATTGAGTATATTCAATATATCGCCTACCCCTAGCTCCTTTACAAGTGGCTTTCCCTCACAAATCTGTTAAGCTCACACTGATCTCTACCCCTCTCGTTTTCTACAGTCCCATGTGTCCCTTTAATTTTGGAATACAGTATCAGTATTCAGCCCGAGGAGGAAACCTGTCTGTCTGTGGGCATTATAGCAGTGACCTCAGGACAGGTTTCTCTCTGTCCACAGTTGGCAACGCATCTTATTTCTGGAGCAGTCGATTGGGTCACTAATTCTCCGTTCTCTTGTCAACGTCGCTCGCGCCGTGCAATTCTAAGTGTACACTGTGAACAAATTGGAAGGGGGTGGAAGAGGGGGGTCAATTTGGCAAATAATTTATTTCACATCATGAAAGAAGCGGGCAGGGTTGGTAGTCTCAAGATTATTCTAGTCATCAGTTAGGTCTGCCTTAGCTTCAGTGACAGTAAATAAATGAGGAGGTGGTTGTATCTTCTCATCAAAATATTGTCATAAAACACTGTCCCTTTATCCCTTAATTCTACAGGAAACGTAGATTGGTTTATTGCTCTGTGAATGAGTATATAATATGGTGACAATGGCAGTATAGCAATCGCTTTGAGGTTAAGCACCGAGGAAAGCCTGACTTCATTAAAAGTGTGGCCTTTTGAATTATTGCCGATTTTCTGAAGAATTGCTCTCAAGTGATACCATAAGCTACCCTCAGGTGTTACTCTAGCTAGCATTAACATCAAGTAATTAGAGAAAAGGGAAAGGGGTTACGCGCTGGTGCCTGTGTACGAAATGACTCATGACTTTAAATAGCCGGTGATACATACTTGTCATATTATACTGTGAAACTGGGCATGTTTTCAGTGATGAAAACCAATGTCCTCAGCCACCCAAGGGGTTTCTTTACAAGGCTCTGCTCACTCTGTCTCAATGAATTCTGACGTATCGGTGTCGCCATTTTAACCTTGTCATGCATCCTCCTCGTAAACTACTGTAGCCTATTTTATGATATGTGACTATAAGACTAGACATATTCCATCCAGGCAATGGAGAGTTTTTGTAATCATGTACAGGGCTGTACCATTGAGCTTTGAGTAGTCACACATTTTCTCAACATTTCACCAGGTGGTGAAAATCATCGTCATTCATTTATACATAATACATCAAATACTGACTCGACATTAACATACAGTATCAAACTAATTAGTCAGACTTCTCGGCATGAGTTCGGAATTAGATACCCTAGTTCTCTAGAGCAATTACATACTGTTGGAATACAGATTCAATTACGCACTTTTGCAAAATGTCAGTGTGTTAGTGGGTCTTACACAACATTGATTGTATTGATTAAAACAACCCGTGGTCTTCTCGAAAATATCTAGAAAATATACTTAACAAAATATACATGCACATACACCATTATTACGGTACTGCACTCTTTCTAATGCGATGTAATGCTGGGTGACTATTAAAATGAATGCAAACAAACAATTAGACCAGTAATAAGAAAATCATTGAGATTCAGTCGGGGGCGTTGACCTTTGTCGCAGGTGCTGAGCCAGCTGTGTTGTCCTGTGTATTTTGAACCTTATTCTGATGCAAGGCTGTTTGTTGTTGTTGTGAAATGGTAATTGGAGTGTTCTGTGCCCTTGCTGAGTTGAGCTGAGCAAGGGTGGGTGTTTGTGTGTGTTTGGTCGGGCAGCAGTTACTAACAAGAATCTAGAGTAGGGCCCCTGTTCACTTTGCTCTGCAATGTTGGGACTATTCAGTCTTGCTCCCTAGCTCAGAAATAGTCACTTTGTCGATTTTGCCATGTTCTAACATTGTTGAATATGAAGCAACTATTTTACCTGAAGCAGTTTGACTTGAGTGTTACCTGAACTGAATATGTCACAACATCTGAGGAAGGATTGGTGGAGATAATATGCTAATATATGTTGCAGATGTAATGATATACAGCACATTATAGACAATTCCAATATTTGCCTTTGCAGTGTCTTGCAAATCACAGTAGAAGCTTGTTACTGTGATCCTCAGCAGCATACACTACAGACTATCTTCCACATTCCACAAGAGCTTGAGGTTTTATAAACTAGTTATCATAATAGTTGTTGTTCAGCAAAGTGCGTCAGAATGACATTATTTTAACACGTAATGATCAATACTCATTTTATTTCATGTTTTGACATGGAAATAATTTACCCATATTCCTAAACTGTTATAATTGCTTCTGAACACACTTGAATAAAATAATTAAGTTCCCTGACTCTAGACTGGACACTTACACACCAAACAATCCTTCCATCCATCCATCTTCTCCCGCTTATCCGGAGTCGGGTCGCGGGGGCAGCAGCCCAGGAGGCAACCTTACTAGATGCCCGTACCACCTCAACTGGCTCCTTTCGACGCAAAGGATCAGTGGCTCTACTCTGAGTTCCTCACGGATAACTGAGCTTCTCACCCTATCTCTAAAGAAGACGCCAGCCACCCTTCTGAAAAAAACAATTTCGGCCACTTGTACCCGTGATCTTGTTCTTTCGGTCATGCTTCATGACCGTAGGTGATGGTAAAAACGATAATTGCCCGAAAGATCGAGAGCTTTTCCTTCCGGCTCAGCTCTCTTTTCGTCACAACGGTGCGGTAAAGTGATTGCAATACCGCTCCCGCTGCTCCGATTCTCCGACCAATCTCCTGCTCCAATGTCCCCTCACTCGCAAACAAGACCACGAGGTACTTGAACTCCTTCACTTGGGGTAAGGACTCATTCCCTATCCAGAGTAGGCACTCCATTGGTTTCCTGCTGAGAACTATGGCCTCAGATTTTGCAGTACTAATCCTCATCCCAGCCGCTTCACACTCGGCTGTGAACCGATCCAGTGTGTGCTGGAGGTCACAGACTGATGATGCCATCAGGACCACATCATCTGCAAAAAGCAGTGATGAAATCCCCAGGTCACCGAACTGCAACCCCTCCCCACCACAACCACGCGTTGATATCCTGTCCATGATTATCACAAGCAGGATTGGTGATAAAGCACAGCCCTGGCGGAGACCAACCTCCACCTGAAACAAGTCCGACTTACTGCCGAGATTTCGTACACAGCTCAGGGATTGGATTGCCCTTAAAAGGGACCCCCTCACCTCATACTCCTGCAGCACCTCACACAGTATCGCCCGGGGGACCCGGTCATATTTGTTCTCCAGACCGGAAGGGTATACTCCCAGACCCCTTCCAGGATCCTTGCGAGAGTAAAGACAGAATCTGCATTGTTGTTCCTCAATCTGAGGTTCAACCATTGGCCGAACCCTCCTTTCCAGCACCTTAGAGTAGACTTTACCAAGAAGGCTGAGTAGTGTGATACCCCTGTAATTGGCACACACACTCTGGTCCCCCTTTTTGAAGAGGGGAACCACCCCAGTCTGCATCTCCTTTGGCACTGTCCCCGACTTCCACGTGATGTTGAAGACGCGTGTCATCCAAGACATCCCCTCCACATCCAAAGCTTTTAGCATGTCTGGATGGATCTCATCAATCCCCTTTGCCACTATAGAGTTGTTTAATTAGTGACCTCCCTTGGGAAATTGACGATGATCCTCCAACAGCCTCCAGCTCTGTCTCTACCACAGTGTGTCAGTCTGATTCAGGAGTTCCTCAAAGTGTTCTTTCCACAGCCAGATTACCTCCTCAGTGGATTTTAACAGTGTCCCATCCTTACTGTAAACAGCTTGGATGGTTCCCCACTTCCCCCTCCTGAGGTGGCGGATGGTTTTCCAGAAACACTTTGGTTCCAACCGAAAGTCTTTCTCTATGGCTTCTCCGAACTTCTCCCACACCCGCTTCGTTGCTTCTGCATAACACAACATATCCCGAAAAGCCTCCTCCTTCAGTCAGACTGCTTCTCTGACCATCAGTGTCCACCGCAATGTTCGAAGGCTACCGCCTCTTGAGGCACCTATGACATTGAGACCACAGCTCTCTGCCGCAGCTTCAGCAATGGAAGCTTTGAACATTGCCCACTCAGGTTTAATGTCTTCAATCTCCAGACGCCAGAGGTGTGAGTTGAAGATCTCAAGTACCCCATTCAGGGTCTCCAAGAAGGCCGAATACTCTGAACTGCTGTTCGGTGCATATGCACATACAACAGTCAGAGTTTCCCACCCCACCACCCGCAGGCGCAGTGAGGCGACCCTCTCGTCCACCGGGGTAAACTCTAACGTAGCGGCGCTCAGCCGGGGACTTGTGAGTATCCCCACAACCGCCCGGCGCCTCACAACCTGGGCAACTCCAGAGTAAAGTAGAGTCCATCCCCTATCCAGGAGAACGGTTCCAGAACCAAGACTGTGCGTAGAGGTAAGCGCCACCAGATCTAAATGGTAGCGCTCCACCTCCCGCACAATTTCTGGCTCCTTCCCCCACAGCAATGTGACGTTCCACGTCCCCAGAGCCAGCTTCTGATGCCCGGGTCTGGTCCGTCGAGGCCCCTGACTTTAACTGCCACCCATGTGGCAGCGCACCCGACCCCCACAGTTCTTCCCACTAGTGGTGGGCCCATAGGATGAAGATTGAGGCGCCACGTTGCTTTTTCGGGCTGTGCTAAACTGGGCTCCATGGCAAACCCAGCCACCAGGCACTCACCGGCGAGCCCTCCTTCTGGGCCTGGCTCCAGACGAGGGCTCCGGGCTACCTCCGGACCAGGTAACTCTTTCTCTTAGTGAGTTCTTCATGGGGGTCTTCTGAACCATTCTTAGTCTGGCCCTTCCCCTGTGACCACTTTTCCTTCGGAGACCCTACCAGGAGCACAAGGCTCCAGACAACACAGCCCTCAGGTTTATAGGGGCACTTAAACCTCTCCACCACAATAAGGTGATGGTTCCCGGAGAGCGCCACCAGATCTAAATGGTAGCGCTCCACCTCCCGCAAAATTTCTGGCTCCTTCCCCCACAGCGATGTGACGTTCCACGTCCCCAGAGCCAGCTTCTGATGCCCGGGTCTGGTCCGTCGAGGCCCCTGACTTTAACTGCCACCCATGTGGCAGCGCACCCGACCCCCACAGTTCTTCCCACTAGTGGTGGGCCCATAGGATGAAGATTGAGGCGCCACGTTGCTTTTTCGGGCTGTGCTAAACTGGGCTCCATGGCAAACCCAGCCACCAGGCACTCACCGGCGAGCCCTCCTTCTGGGCCTGGCTCCAGACGAGGGCTCCGGGCTACCTCCGGACCAGGTAACTCTTTCTCTTAGTGAGTTCTTCATGGGGGTCTTCTGAACCATTCTTAGTCTGGCCCTTCCCCTGTGACCACTTTTCCTTCGGAGACCCTACCAGGAGCACAAGGCTCCAGACAACACAGCCCTCAGGTTTATAGGGGCACTTAAACCTCTCCACCACGATAAGGTGATGGTTCACGGAGAGGTTTATATATTTAAGGTCCACTTAAACGTATGAACTTCTCTGGACGTGGCCGCAAGAGGAACATTGACAAATCGAAGAGATGGATAATACGAATGGTAACCGAAGACCCCAGAACAACTTTCAAATACATTAGAGGTGAACTCCAAGGTCAAGGTCAGTGTCAGATTGCACCATCCGTCTGACTATCAAGGCATTCTGGAGTGAAAAGTGCTGCCCAGTATCAGTAAGCTTTGAATATTAAGTTAATGTAGCATGCTACTGGAACTTACATGCTACATGCATGCATGCTACTGTAGCATGAAGAATACATTTTAATGTCCTACTCCTTACATACATATAAGGTGCTACATGGGCTAGGACCAAACTATATCGCTCAAACAATGGTAAACTACATACCCCCAGAACACTAAGGTCATCTGACAATGGGTTACTGAAAGTCTCTAGTAACAGCAATAAGAAAATAAGTGATGATGCCCTTTATTAACTATGCCCCCAAGCTATTGAACTCTGTACCTATAGCTATAAGAGAATATCTTAAAATATCTTTAAAAAAAACTAATCTATTCAAATGAGCTTTTAGCTAGCTTGTAACTGCACTACCCTGCACTGCTAAACTGCTACAGAAAATGGTGCACGTGCATTGTGACTGTTTTCTATCCTAATCTGCTGTCATCTTATTTTATTTCATACTTTATTTTAGTTATGTAATTTCAGTATAATATTATGTACAAATCTCATGAAAGGCCCGGTCGCCATGCCGGTGTTGTAGTGACAAACACCTGTGGCAGGCCCATTTGGAACAATCAATCAATCTTTATTTATATAGCACTTTTCAAACAAATTCATGTAACAAAGTGGTTCACACTACAACGTCATTAAAAACAATACAATATATAAAAACCCCAGGGACCCCAGACCTGCTCCCCAGCCACCTCAATCTTAGTCAGAGAATGGAACGCCGAAGATATTGACAGGACGAGCCTACACACCAACATACCCCAGACCCCCAAGGATATGGCACCAGGAGCGCATCACCAAACACAGACACTGGGCAGTGACTAAATGGACCAGCTCTCCCCAGCTAAATCCCCAGGCACTGCAGGCCAGGGCACACACCCACCCATAATCCAGCCCACCAGCCATGCACTACCATGCCGCCACCATTAGCGGAACCCCTGAAACGACACCACAGAAGCACTAAATAACCCAATCCATGACACACCTCCCAGAACTGCCAATACTGAATCCTCGACCAGTAAACATAAAGAATGGAGAAATGGTTAAAATCTATTAAGCTTCAGTCCCTCAAAG
>JAODOY010001778.1:0-12585 GCA_025399855.1 Forbesichthys papilliferus
ATCCCCAGGTCACCGAACCGCAACCCCTCCCCACCACAACTACGCCTCGATATCCTGTCCATGAATATCACAAACAGTATTGGTGATAAAGCGCAGCCCTGGCGGAGACAAACCCCCACCTGAAACGAGTCCGACTTACTGCCGAGAATCCGTACACAGCTCACACTTTGGGCATACAGCTTACATTGTAAGCTAACATTCAGTAAGATACCATTCAGTGAATAGCTCATCACAGTCTGCTAGCTGTCTTGTGTTACTAGCCCTGGGAGCACAAGCAAACTGGTGCAGAATGCACCACACAACAATATCCAGCCTTGGGAATGTGGTGTCCAATGTGTGGGGTCGGAGCTTCTGAGAGAGCATCCTACCACATTGAATTGAGAGGTGTTTTTGTTTTGATCGAGATAAAATCAACATTCTTTCTGCAGCATGCCAGACAGAGGCCAGGCTGTTTTAATTTATTATTTTAATTGTATGTTAACACTGTTTAACATTCCTATTTTTATCCAAACTGGCCACATTTTTTAAAAGTCCATGTTTTACTGGTCAAAATAATGTTCACAAGCACTACCTAGTGCTTTTTCGTCTAGCTTTATGGTAGCAGGCACAGACAACTGCTTCCCCATTGTGTTGCATTGCATGCATTATGTGCAGATGTGCTAGTAAATTATTGAAATTGTGATACCTGATTGAATAGGTTAAGAACCTCTGGCTTAGGCTGTATTGTTACAATCTTTGGATATGAATCCTCATAGTTACCTTAGTGATAACAGGGGTGCAGTATTCCTGGGTCCAGGCAGAAGTGGAGGGGCACTGATTTATTCTTGTACACTGTCCATCACACCAGCCACAACCTGCCACCACAGACATCAGCAGACAGGAAGTGCAGGTCATCAGCTGACTGCAGCCAGGCCCAATCAGAGGGACCTTAGTGATCTATAAGGGATGGAGTGGTTTGAAAATTAATATTGAGCGAAAAATACACAAAGACACAGGCCTTGCCGTTTTGGGCCACGATATCAGTATGGTTTCAGTCTAGATTCTTTTATAAAAGAAGTTAAACACATTTCCAAGTGGCGACAAGAACAATGCAAGAGTATTTGCAAGTTTCAGACTAGTCTAGCAGAGCCAGCCTTTACTTACGTAAAATCTAAGAAACAGCACTGGCTAACCCGCCAAGACCCGCCTACTTGACAGGAAAGGTATTTTGATTGACAAGCACAACAACAATGTACAGTAACTCAATGGCAAACTTAAACTTAAACTTTATTAAACTTATACAGATGAATTTGTTGAGAAACTGAACACAACTCTGACTGTTTTTAGATACTGTATAACTGTTAAGTAGGCTACTGTTACTACGATTACTGCTTAAAATACATGCAACAACTGAATGTAAATAAAGCACTGCATTAGCTAATGTACTTGCCCAACTGATCGTCCGTGGGTGTATCAGTCTAAATGAGGTCTGGTGCATTGTTGGTGCATTGTTGGTACATTGTTGGTGCATTGTTGGTACATTAGTTCATTTCGGTTAGGAGACGAAATCAGCAGATAAAATCCTGAATTGGGATGAAAATCTTTGGCTATGAATTACTCCCACTTCTTTTGATTTTTTTTTGTTGATTTTTTTAGAATATGTTGGAAATTGTTGCTGTAAAGGCAGTGAGAGAGAATATTGTATTTTCACTAATGAGTAGACCCCCTGGTCAACCTGCAAGCAATATAGCTTCATGGTGAAAAGTGTTTCCACTCAAGTGGTCGGACAGTGGCCAATGCAGACCATTCTTTTCAGTTTTCCCACAGCGCAGATTTGTTGTAGCAATGGTGTCCAGCTCGTATTTGCATACACATTGTTGATACAATAGGCTCCAGAGAAGCCAGGATGTGACTATATGAAAGATTTGTGTAGTCTGCAGTGAAATAAGTTTGGCAAACTAAAATTGGCATGACATCATAAGATCGCAAATTGAGGCTGCATGATATTAAAAGATATTGATATTGGAAGAAAATGGACATTGCGATTTTCTTTTTCTGCAATATGACAAAATAGGGCTGATCGATTATGGAAAAAATAATAATCATGATTATTTTGGTGAATATTGAAATCACGATGATTTAATACGATTAATAATTTTCTTTGGAAATATGTTACATTTACTGCATCTAAAAAACAGTGAAACAAATAAACAGTGACAACACGTTCAACTGTGAAATGTCCCTTAATACTTTTCATGTTGTTCTTTCACATTCAAACTCGACACAGAAAGGCTGGGACGACTGGGGTTCGAGCCCTGGACCTTCTTGCTGTGAGGCCACAGTGCTATCCACGTATTGCCCAGTGGCTAATTAGCCATTGTGATTAAAAGCATAGCACTTTATCTTAATGCACACTCATCAGTTGTGTCTGAGTGGGTTCTCCCTGACTCCACCAGCCACATAAAAAATATATAATCAGCCTACGCGTAACTCCCATAAGCAGCTTCGCTGTTAACGTGCACGAGCAACAGGACGAGAGCATTACAAAATCTCGCTTTATAATATTTCTGCAAACCTAGCAATTGCAATACAGCTGTGCTAGCATACTGTAGCCTACCATATTTCCATAGTTTAACCTAGCAACAGAGTGTGTTCAGAATTGGCAAACAGTGGCGAATGTTCGTGGCGAACATGTTTGCTTTGAACTTACATTTTGAACGATTTGTGTAAACGCTCCTAAAATATGAGATTTCAACCGCCACCCTTCGTCCAGCTTCAATGTGTGTTCACCAAGAACTGCCTACTCAAACCGTTTGCTTTTATTCAGAAACGTTCACGGCAAACACAAAGCAAGCGGAATTCGGAGCGTAGTTCGCCAATTCTGAATGCACATCAGGTTATTTAGGATAATCATTCATTCATACAAAGACAAACTCAACACAGGGAACCCAGCTGAGTTGTGTTAAAAATGTAAAACTGTGAGCATGTGAACGCAGGGTTATGGGTGTGCAGTTATACTGATGTTGCTGCCATGAGCATAAATAGAAACATTGTTAATGTTTGAACTGTAAATCCGATCTAATTTAATGTTAGCTAATCTAAATGTTTCCTAGATATATGCATCATCTACAAGTCGGCCTGTCTCTGCCTGCAGCTTTACTTGTGCTGTTGTGAAGAGAGCGGACGCGTTTGTTTGTAATGGTTCATTTTAGTGGAGCGGACAGCTCCACACAATATCCCTACTACAGTGATAGGCCTACTGAGTTTGAAGTGGCGGTCCGCAAGAATAATCAATATAAATTATGTTTAACACCGCATATACTATACTGCGAGTTGATTATAGCAGATGCGCACATCGTTATTACGATGCTGAAACCGTGGGGGCTGTACTGAATGGTTTTACAACATGCTGTGTTTTGTTGCATCACTAGTGCTTACACATGTGTCTGAATGACTGCAGGTGTGTTTCTATGTTCATTTGCGTTTCTTACCTTGTTCCCAGTGGCTAGCAGCAGAGAGCCCTCTAGGCTTTGGGGGTCAAGCAAGGCCACACTTTGGGAAACAGGACTTGTACCCAAGCGGATATTCACATGGGGTGTGGCAGTACGAGAGAACAGCACCTAGCAAAGGATAAAACTATTTTATAACAAGGTTTAGGTTTTTAAAGGCTAGTTGGACACTGGCAAAGCTTGGTGTAAAGTTCAGGGGAGGGACCTATGAAATATTAAACTGTCATCAGTGTAAAAGTACAAATATAAAACTGTATTACTTGCATTGAGTACAAAAAACACACAAAGCAATGAATTCTGAGAAAGAAAATGATCAGAATCCATCTCAAAACATTTGTGAGGCTAGCAATGCTAGTCCAACGAATTAGAGGTCTAGGACATGTGTGCATTCAAAGCGCACATTCCCCTCAGCCCCATTCCAGGCGGTTGTAGCCTTTGGGATTGTATGCATTTACGACACTCCAACATTACAGTCTAGTGTAGCACTCACTGTACATGTAATTCATATGACTTCAACATGATGTCTACATGTTCAAATGTCATGAGTACAGAGAACAACGTTAATTCTTAGGCTACTCAGAAAATGTACTTACAATTGTGTGTAAATGAGTCAGTAGATTTTTAGTACACACCGTCAAACAGCATAGACAAAAAAAGCAAAAGGTTCAGCCCAGAGGCGGAGTGGGACAAAAAAACTGCCTGAGACTTTTTGCCAGAGTTAATCCTGATTTATATTTGAATGTCAAATGCGGCTGCATAGGACCTGCAGATCCCGCACAGAGCCACAGGGGCCATAGAGCCAGGCTGTGTATGCCACGTGCACCAGGTCCAAAATCTAAAAATGTGTTCCTTCAACAGTAGTGCAGACAAACAAGGTATAATGTAGGAGATTCGATGGGATTGACATTACATTAACAACGCAGACCTGCTGAAGCATAAATCAGGCTTTAGATTGACTGGCAATCTGACTAATATGAAGGCCAGGATGTTGCTTTGCGCTGCAGTTTGTCAGATAAACAAAAGCCAGGCAGGAAAATGGTATGCTATGGATTTGGATAACAGCAGAATCACAGGACAGAAAAACATTGTTATGGTAATAATAATAATATAATAACTGTATAACAGGAACAAAAGGATCTAGAAACAATGCTTATTTAGCCCCAACATGACATAATGTCTCTCCCCAACATTACAATGAACAACTGGAGAGGGTGGATGTCTTCCATCACCTGCAGTGTATTCAGCAGAGGGTCCATTGTGTCCCTTTGTTGGCTCCTCTGTATTATCTCAGCCACCTATTTTATTTAAATTATTTTTTTAAAATCTCTTCGATCATAGTAGTAGAAATCTTTAATGTCCCCACAGGGCAATTTTCATTACAGACAGTAGTCAACACGTATACACACAGTACACATACAATACATACAGTATAATAAATGCAGTCATCCCAAAATATGGGCACAAATATGATGCTAACACACATTCACAACCTGTTTATAAAACCAATGGCAGTTGGAACAAAGGACAGTTTAAATCTATTTGTGACCAAGGTAGGAAGGCCAAACTTCCGGCCTGATGGAAGCATCTTAAACTCTGCGCATAAAAGAGGTTGCTAGTCCAAGACAATAGCCTGGGCTTTAGAGGTGGTCCACACCTCATATAGGTGTGAAAGATCATGAGGGGGACACCTGTGATTTTGCGGCACCATTTAACAATGTTGTTCAGTTTGCTCCTGTTTTTCACCGTAAGGTCACCAAACCAACAAACTAGTGAAAATGAAAGAACAGATTCGATAAAAGAATAAAACAATTTCATAATGTCTGATTAACATTAAAACTTCTCAGTTTACATAAAAAGAACAGTTTGGCCCAGTCTAACAAACACACAGAGACAGCGATGCGCTGCACATGCAGCCAGTCCGCCTGCCCAGTGGTAGAACGTTAAGTAAAACATTTTAAATTTAAGGGGGGGGGGTTTACTTTTAATCAAAAGAATTATCATTAGACATTCACCGGGCGGAAATAATTATATTCTTATTATAGTCTTTGATTTGCTTTTTTACAGATGGCCTCCGTATTTGCATTAAAATGTAACTTGCCATCAATGACAGTGCCCAAATATTTGTATTGTGCACTGCTTCCACACACTGGTCCTTTAACACATCTGTTTGATATTTAGGCTGTTTGCAATTATTTTGAGGATTGTGTGATATGCTATTAGGTAATGTGTGTTTTGAAATGTATTTATACATATCCACAATGTTACTGTAAGTCATCTGTGTATAGGCCTAACAAAGGAAAGAGTCTACTAAAAGGCAACAACAACTTTACAGGCGTACTGACATGTAAATAAACATATACAGCTGGGTTCACAAAATCTATTTATAATAATTAACTACAGTTTATGTCAAAAACAACAGAAGCTACTTCACCGGTAGCCAGATTTTATTATCAAACTTTAAAATGATATTATCAAACTTAAAAATGACTATGGAATTTATGTTTTGGGGACCGTTGAGATCCTGCGGACCTAGGCGACCGCCTAGGTGTGCCTGTTCCACATGCAGGCCCTGAGGACCATTATGTTTGACCATTATGTCCTGACCAATCAGCGCACACTGGATCAGGAGAGCAGGATGTAAATAACACATATATAGAGAAATGTAAATGTACATTATGAGAAAATATTTTTGCAACATTGAAGGATGTAAATTACGAATCCCGTTAGGGGTCATGCAGAGAAAAAAAAAGTAATGGTGGAAAACATTTTTATAGCTATATTTTGCGTTCCCACGCTATAGTTTTGCGTTCCTTCACAATAACATTTGCCTTCCCTCGCAATACATCGTGCGTTCTCTTGAAAAAAATGTGTGCGTTCCCTCGCAATACTGTGATTCAAACAGCTACACACACATTCTAATCGTGTAATTAATCCTGTCCTGCTCTACATTTTTCTCTAACTACAGGTGGCATGCACTCTTTTTAGGTAATTTAACATCAGACAATGTAAAGCCAATAACATAAGCCAATGTAAAATGGATATTAATAAATAGCTACTGTACAATACAATTACAAAGAATAAAGAACACTCTTACTCATACGTTAAATTATGCTTCACTACACTGAAGCTACCCCCAGGAGAAATGTAGCAAACTGGAAAAGTTAGTTAGTTTTTTCCTACATTTTATACATACAAGTCAAACAAACAAATAAACAGGGCAAAACTGTTCAGTTCAACTGTTTATTAAACAATAAGCTGTGTTCTCTGCTCTCACTGTTCTTTCTATCACGTAAACTCGGTCTTGTCTTTATTCCCCCTCAGTCCCCTGCATCAAAGTCTCAGGCATCAGTGCAGTGATTGGTAGGCCTACGTCTACGGCATCACCGTCATAAGGAAGTGCTTCTGTCCGTGTATGTGATGGACTCACGTACTGATTCTTAGCAGTTGGATCAGACTTAAGCTTGAGCTGCAGATTCAGAAATGCTTGGGAAAATGGAGCTTCTGTGGACGCTACAGCACTACAATTAAAGAGCGTTGCTACTGAAAAGCTATTTGATTCAGAAAACAGCGCCGCCACCGCTTCATTTAACGTAGAGTAACTGGTAGCTCAGCTCACTGCATTTTCAATTTAGCTTGCTCAACACTGTAGGGATGTCACGAGAACCGATACTTCGGTACCAAGTCAATGCCAAAATGTAGAAAACATGACGGTACTATTTTTTGTACAGTACCGTAGGTACCGGAAATCATACATGCACACGCGTACGGTAAGTGCTCCGCCTCCACTCGTCCAAAAGAAAAAGCAGCAGGCTAATTTGCTCTCCAGGGGCAGGGGCAGCACCAGAATATTTTCAGTAGAGGGGCACAGGGGGGGCAAGAAGAAAACAGGGGGGTCACTTAAATGCTGTAATTCTTTTTAAACTGATAATTCAATTAAAATATGGGGGGCACATGCGATTTCTGGGGGGTCACATGCTACTCCATGACCCCCCATTGGCTCTGCCCCTGGACAGGGATACACTGACTCAGAATATTTCAATATGGGGTTCTTTGATAACATTATTTTTTAAGTACATAAACACTCACATAAAAAGATCTTTATACTAAACTAGATAAATAAGATCTGACTACAAACCACGTACTGTAGCGGTACTGTATTGTGAACGAGCGCGGCTTGCAAATTGTAGACGTGGTGGAAATTTGACAAAACTGCACCCAAAACCCCAAACATCGCACACCCATCTCCCATTTTGACGGCGTGCGATGGAAGTGTCACATTAAAGGTCAGACATCTGTACATGTATTGTGAATGGCATTACAACATAAGTAAAATGTTTCAATTTGTATCCATCTCTGTTAAAGGTTGGATGGCTGTAATCTGTCAGAGAGAAGCTGTGAGGTGTTAGCCTCACTTCTCAGCTCCAAGTCCTCTAGTCTGAGAAAGCTGGACCTGAGTAACAATGACCTGCAGGATTCTGGAGTGAAGCTGCTCTCTGCTGGACTGGAGAGTCCACATTGTAGACTGGAGAAGATCAGGTCTTGATTCCTGAATTTACTGTATCTGATAAAAGAAAACATTTATATTGTGGTTCTGTACCAACTACCAAACTATTCATACCAATTGTTAGGGGGACTTCAATGTTATGTTGAACCAATAAATTAAGTTATATATGTATATATATAGTGTGTGCGTGTGCATGCCCGCATGTGTGTGTGTATACCCGGGTTGTCAGGCTGTCTGGTCACAGATGCAGGCTGCTTCTCTGGCCTCAGCTCTGAGCAACAATCACACCCAGGAGAGTCAGGTATGACGCTGCTCTGTATAGAGGCCTGCTGCCAGCCAGGGCCAGTAAGCTCTAATGCTGCATATGACATTCTGGAAGCTCTGTTTCCATGATCACATGATCTGACTTGGTTTCTTTCCCAAGTGTGTACCATGGTGGAGAGGGGATGTTAAAACCAGGTATGAAGAAGTGTAAGTCTGTATTTTATTTTTGAACACAGTGACTTATGCCTTTTGACATTTGCAAATAGAGTTTGTGGGTTAGCCAGTGCAAGTCGGCCAAGACTGGAGTAATATGTTCTCTCCTCTTAGTTCTTGTTAAAAGCCTAGCTGCAGAGTATTGAATGAGCTGTAGTCTCTCAATAGATTTTTTTGGGAGGCCGGTGAACAGTGAATTAAAGTAGTCGAGTCAGCTAGTCACAAAAGCATGAATACGTTCTTGTGGGACCTAAAGCTTAGATCTCCCTAGATTATTAGCCAACATTTCCCGTTTTGCTTTAGAGCCGACATTTCAATTTTGTCCTAATTTTACTTTAAGACGTTATTACGTTATTACGTTATTACCATTTATTTATTGCCAAAAGACAGTCAGTAATGGATTTTAAAGCTTCGGGGTCATTCGGTTCAGTGGAGATGTATATTTGTGTGTCAACCGCTTAACTATGGAAAGCAGAAGCGTAGCTTAATCACGATGGGCCCAGGTGCAAAACAAATGTAAAGACCTTATGAAAAGGCTCAACAGCAGATCAGATCATATTTTCCAAATAATTATTAGTTAGCCTAATAGATTACTATATGCAAAAATCTACACAGAAAAATTACATATGGTATAAAGATGTAATTGGGACAGCCTACCTGTACAAGTTGACATCTTAAGAACTAGCTGCTATAGCGTGGCTTATCCAAATACTTAGTAATTCGACTCCATATGGTCTCTGTAATTTCCCTTTCAAATGCCAGAAACCAAAGTATTTTTAGTATTCCTGTATTTTATCCTGTTGACTGTTGAGAACCAGGTGCTTCACAGAACAGCTTGTAACAGACAATGCGATCAAACACGAAAATAATCAGAGAACTCTTCCATTTGAACTAGTGTGGCCAGCGTTACTGCGTGTAGCATTAGATGCTGGCATTGCTTAGCTTAGTAGCCGCACCAGCGCTTCATTCATAGAACTGGAGTTCAGGTAACTATAGAAACAACAATGCTTTGAATAAATAAATCCCAGAATGCATTTCATTACCGTGGTAGTTATTGAAACTATTGAGTAGTAAAATATTAAACAAAATATTTTGATATATTGTTATAATTACACTCAGATATCAAGACATGCATTTGTAAAATAAAATCACATTTTGGTATTTGGTTGTGATGAAGCGATCATTAAATATTGAAAGATGCTTTGTTCTTGTGAGCTATGGTGGCCTGTATTATGCAGATCTGGGCTGGGATCACCAGGCCCCCAAGCGTCTTGAGCGCTACGCCACTGATGGAAAGATACATTGTGATGCCTAATATCACAGTGTGGCAGTATGTATAGTGAAAATAATAACGGGCCAAGGCAACTCCCCTGTGCAACCCCATACAAAATGTCCTCCTTCCTTTGATGTAGGTTCGAAACCAATTATCACATTATCAGAAAGACCCACCAATATCTAAAGCCGATTTATTAGGATATTATTATCAATTGTATTAAATGCTGCACTCAAGTCTGAGAGAATAAGGATTGAGACCTTATTCTGATCAGAATTAAGACAGAGATCATTTATTATTTAGGTGAGAGCAGTTTCAATGCTGTGATGTGCTTTTAACCCTGATTGAAATTCCTCATGGATACTGTTTTCTTTAAGAAAGGTGTTTGTGGGCACAGGGTCAATACATGAGGTGGAAGAGTCATTAAGTGTAACAGAAGTAAAAGTTCCCATAGTTACATAATTACTATTGCAGGGTTTACTGTTGTCATCATTGGATAAAGTAGTAGTATGAATGCTGGCTCTAATTGAGGCTATGTTGTTATTGAAGAATAATGCTAGCTCTTTACACTGAGGCTGAGGCTGAGGCATGTGGGGGGTAGGGGCAGTATTCAGAAGATGGTCAATAGTAGAGTGCTCTAGGGTTTCCATCATTCTCAGAGATGATATTTGTAAAATAATCCTGTCTTGACAGGCAGATTGCATTGTTATAGGCATTAATGGATTCTTTGTAAATATCAGTGAACTGTAAATCCAGTGTTACGCCATTTTCTTTCTGCTGATTGACAATCTTTTCAAGACCTTAACATTAGCTTTCTTTAACCATGAAGATACTCGCCAGTTGATATTCTTTTGGTTTTTAGTGGAGCGTCAATATTTAATGCCTATGACATGCCATCATTCAAAGTATGTCATTTAGTGAACAGTAATAGCAATCAATAGATTTGATGATATCGCAGAACAAGAGAGATTATTTAAGTGTTATGTTTATGTTTTTGTTATGACTAAGTCAAGAGTGCTGCCATGGCGATGAGTGACTACTTTAACATGTTGTACAAGATCAAAGCTGTCCAGTATATTCAACAACTCCATGGCTCTGATGTCATTACGTTGGTTAATATGCACTAAGGTCTCCATTAAGAAGTAATCTGTCATATTTTGTAATCTTAAATGATAACAACACTGAGAATTCCTTTAAAAATAGTAAATAATGTTTTGGTGATCTATAGACTGTTATGTTGACTTAATCTCTAGAGCCAGATAATAAAATGATGTATATTCACTAGGGATGTGACGATTTACTCAACTCACAACGCGATACGATGCTTCACGATACGATTTTCTCACGATTGTATTTCTTTTTACAATATGAGATTTAAGACAAATTATAAATGGAAAAAAGTGTTTTATTTTTTCTCAGTCAGACAAAATGCTGTATATTTCTTTGTGAACACTGAAACATATTTTATGTAAAATAAAACTATAGATCATTTTTAAAACAAATCCCAAATTAAATAAATAAATAGAAATAAAATAAATAAATATCTTCCTACAAACAAACTAAGGCTATGCCTGTGTTCTTTCTTATCTTGGCATTTCTTTTACAGCGGATTTTAAAATTTCAGCAATATTAGCCCCAGTGTGTATTTCGAACAGAGGACGAGTTTGGAGAACATTATTAACCATCTCCCACTTACTTATGATTACTTGCTTATCACATGGGCTGTGATTGTAACATAACTCTGGGTAGCCCTGAACGTCCAGCTGTCGGTTGTAATTAATACACTGTCTGCTTTTCTGAGGGTCTCAAGTACCTTTCCCCTGTAAAGCACAGGCATGACGTGGGGGCGTCAAAGTGGGGGAGTGATGGGATTGTGTATCTGGGCTCCAAAGTGTTGACCAGTACCTGAAACGCTTCATTTTCGACGACAGAAAACAGCTTCATATCTTTCTCCATGAAAACACAGAGGCACCTGGTGTTCTCCGTGGCTGTCACACTCGCTGCAAATCCGCCGGTCAGTGTGGTTTGGCCTCTTAATAGCGTCTTACGTGCAGGCGGAGGTGACTGGAGCTTCTCACTGTGGTGACGGTTAATATGCTGCATCATGTTTGTTGTGCTATTAGTGTATATTAACATGTTCTTGCAGTATTTGCACACCGTTTTTGTTTTGTCTGTTACCACCTTGCCGCTTTTATTTTTAGTCTTTGGAAAACCAAAATTCCGCCACACCTCCGATTTAAAAGAAGACGGGGCATCCTCAACGTCGACATCTGCACTTACCATCGCCATGCTTGGCAATGCTTGCAACTGTTACAGCCAACTAACACACTGCCTGTAAAACAAGGTCAAAAGCTACAGCTCAGCGCCCCTTCTGTTAAAAATGTGTATCGCGATTGGTTTCACATCTCCACCGACATGAATCGTCACATATTTTCAGCGATTTTCAACCGGCTCCCGGTGCATCGTTACATCCCTAATATTCACCCAGATTAACAACCGTGGATTCCAACTGGGTGGAGAGAATAGCAATTTTGTTCACCAAAGATCTAACATTAAAAATAGCTCAATTCAGCTGAAGGGGTTCCGTGGCAGGAGAGACAGTTGGTTGTTCATTAGTCCTGATGAATTGAAGATTTTTGATGCAAGTACCAGATGGTCTGTAGAAGCTACGTATTGTTTGTCCATGCAGTCGGCTGTTAAGGATTGTAGTGATCCAGCAGCCTAACCACGCCCCATTGATGATTCATACTTATGGAGCACGCACACACACACACACACACACACACCACCCCTCCCCCGTTCCTGACACCGGCCAACACTAAGAACAGATAAGCAAAGGACTG
>JAODOY010001779.1:0-12585 GCA_025399855.1 Forbesichthys papilliferus
TTCTGACTCTACCATCTGAATGTCTCAACACAAATCGAGACTCATCAGACCAGGCAACATTTTTCCAGTCTTCAACTTCAAAAACGTCATGACCTTACGCGACACGGGGTTTGTAGTCTTACTAATGACATATTTTCACAGTCATATACTTAAACAAATGCACGACAAACTGAGACTTTCTTGACTCGAATAGTTTTCTTTTAAATAGTCAAACATCATATGTGTTCTTTGTGTCAAAAGCCAAAACAATGTTAATTCTCGCTGTTGACTAGCCTACCATACGTACTTTTATCAAACTAAGGTCCCATGACGCAGAAATGACTGGCTCTCTACTGGAGTAGAGCTAGATGATGAGAGGATCAACACAGTTGTAGCAACGCCGATTGGTTAAACGCTGTCCAATAGTTTCAAAATTAACCAGAGGTCTAGTAGGAGGGAATGTTAACGCTACCAAATGGAGCTAATATAATGTATATACAGTAGATGTAGACGGACTTGACAGTAGATAGACAGACATACTGTGTAGATACTGTATAGACAGACACACACACAAACAGACAGTTAGACAGACAGACAGATAGTCAGTCAGACAAACAATCAGGGAGACATCTGTATGTCTCCCTGATTGTTTGTCTGACTGTAAAATGTCTACAAAGAGTAAAATAGACAAACACAGTCAGTTAGACAGAGAGACAGACAGACAGACATTATCAAATAGACAGACAGACAGACACTGCCAGACAGACATTATCAAATAGACAGACAGACAGTATGAAATAGACAGACAGACAGACAGACAGACAGACACACACTGCCAGACAGACATTATCAAATAGACAGACAGACAGTATGAAATAGACAGACAGACAGACAGACAGACAGACCACAATTCCACCCACTGCGTTGCAATGTGTGTGTGTGTGTGTGTGTGTGTGTGTGTGTCTGTGTGTACATGTGGGCAGTCGGGGGTTAACTTATTGGCAATGCAATTATGCCACGCCAGCGCCGGATGATTAGGTGATTATCTGAAAAAGACGAGTTGCTCTTTGAGCAATCAGACATGGCCGCGGCAAGCAGGTGTGTCACAGCTCTCAGGGGATGTTGATACGTTTGCTCAAACGTGGAAGCAACTCGCTAAGAACACATTCATATGTCACATTTGCCTTCCATATAAAATCCAACATTTCTGCTCTCGCTTAGCCTGCCTGACACTCCCGTCTATGAGAAAAGGGCAGCTAATCAATCAAGATGCTTGACTGCGGCGCACACAAAGAAAGACCGATTTGAGCGGCGATCACAAGTCCACATTTTATGTTGACATCCCTCAAATGTAAGAAATGGACGATAGACACATTTATAGAGCCTTTTATATCAGCCCCCCCAAAGCACTGTACAGGATTGCCTCATATTTACACCCATATTCACACACTGATGATGGGGTCAGCCATGCAGGGTGCCAACTGACCACCGGGAGCAGTGTTAGGGTTAGGTGCTCACTCACCCATTAGCACTACGCCACATTAGCAACTCTGTGCTGAAAGTCTGATGCACTGTCAGCTCGACAGCACTTTCACGAAATTGAGAAGTAGATATTCATTGGCTGTTGGCATTGTTACTCACAAAGTCTGCATCTGTAATTCCGGTGTGCTGCTATGATTTCAGTTGTTACATTAAGCAGTATAGCCTCGTTATCTAACAGAACAATACCTGGAAACAGCCATGTTAGTAAGTAAGTAAGGTAAGTTTCTCAACAGACTTTGTCATTGAGTAACATAGTTGGCCCCTAACCCCTAATTGTCAAGTAGGTGGATCTTGACGCGGTTAGCCAGCGCTGTGTCCCATACTTAACATAAGTAAAGGCTGACCCTGCGAGACTAGGTGCTCAGGGACACCTCAACACTTATCCAGGATGAAATCGGCTTTAGAACCAGCAACTTTTTGATCAGCAATTGCCTTGCTCTATATTGCACCACTGTCACAAATAAAGATAAACTACACATAGGTTACATAAGCCTATAGAAATAGAAAACAATGGCAAAATGGTGAATGGTTTTGGAGGCGTGGAACACCACAATGGCTTCATCGATCTTGCTAGTTGGCTGCAGTGTAGTCCGTGACATTAACAGACTCTCCCCAGATCAGATCACAGCAGATATGGACCCATTCGGATATGCTCTTACCGTCACAGGTGATCCATCTGGCTAATGCCTTCACATCATGCGACTCAGCGTGGTGAACAGCATTGGGGTTGTTAAGTCAAGCCTTTAGGCCTGCATAGGTTACTTGAGGTGAGCGGTTAAGTATTCAATACAGGGACCCATCTTGTGTGTGCGTGTATTGCGTGTTCTGCGTCAGCGAGCGCAACACCGGCGGCTACGTGATCACCTCAAGGGAGGAACCAATCAGCGATGCTGTGACGAAACAGCAGGGTTCTCCAGGGCTGTTTGTGTGTCGATTAGCGACAGAAGCACTGCACTCGCAGATGGCAGGAGCTGTGAACCGCTTTCCCAGAAATGCTAAATAATTAGCCGCGTTAAAGTTTACTTTGGGCCTACTCATTGTGCGTTGGGGTGGGGTGGGGGGTAAGTGGTGGTCCTTTTACCTGCTGTGGCCGAGAGATAGGCAACATGCTCACGGTTCCATGAGATGATTTTAATAGGCCTACAACCTAACAAAATTAGACTGTGACTTTGAGTGGCGGCAGCGAAACTGTCAGGCCTCCAAATAAACGCAGCAGCGAAGGTTGAACGACAGTTTGCACTGACTGGACCCTTCACTTAAAGGTTTATTAAGTGCTTAATAAGTGCAGGGCTGATCTGAGCCGGCATTGTGGAGCTCTCCAACAGATGTGTAAACAGCAAGTATTTGTAAACAGTGTAAATGTAATTAATTCAGCCAGCGGCACAGCAGAGCTGGAGGCTTATTAATGCAGCTCCTATTTAATTAAAGTCGTGGGCCCGGGCAGTCAGCTGGTAGCTCAGCCCTGCAACCCCCCACCCCCGCCCTTCCCTTCCACGCACACACACACACACACACACACACACACTATTTCGTGTGATGATGTCATCTCCTCTCTTACGGTGAGAGGAGAAATTACCTAAGGTGATTTTCACAGCGTTAACTTTAGCCGAGTTTGTCAGTGTCAGGTGATACCACAGTCTCATGATTTGGTGTTGTAAGTATCACCTATTTCCAAGATGTTTCGATGCTCAGGTGCTCATTGAAGAGTATGCATCATTTAGTATGTTTCATTTACCATCAGATGAGTAGAATAATATGAATGCACAGTGGATCTCGTGAAAAAGGCTTTTATTCAGTCAGATGCCCACATGGGCTTAGATTTCATTTGAGCATTGGGGGGGAAGGGGTCCCCCCATACATTTTTGAGAATAAAACACTTTTTCTTGAACGTATGGTGGAAATGTATTTTTATTTAAAGAAAATGAAACACAGGAATACTGTCACAATTCAAAATATATGAAAACTAAGGGTTATAAAACTATGTATTTTTCAATTTCTCTGGTAGGCATAGGCCTTTTTCATATTTTTAAATTGAACCTTTTTAAATTTAACCTACTCTTCTGTCCTCTTTTCTTTGGGGGAAGTAAATATGAATGTGAAATATTAATGTCAACGGTCAATTAATTGATTTAAATGAATGTATGGACTTATGAGCTCAGGCTCATGTTTAAAACCTTCTGCATTAAATATATTCAAATATTCAAACATATTAAAATCTTCTGTGTTTCGGGATGATCTAGGCTTAAATTAACTTGATTTAAAACAATCCTGCTACAAAATCCAGAATTGTTGGTCACCAGCATAAGGTATGTTTTGCATGCTGGAACCAGCATGTAATGCTGGTTTTCTGGTACCCCGGCATCCCATGGCATTTGCTGGGGTGCTGGTATATCAACTAGACCACCACTACCCCAGCACTAACCAGTATGAACCAGCCTGGAGCAGCACTACCCCAGCACTAACCAGTATGAACCAGCCTGGAGCAGCACTATCCCAGCACTAACCAGTATGAACCAGCCTGGACCAGCACTACCCCAGCACTAACCAGTATGAACCAGCCTGGAATTCACTTTACAAAGGGGACGTATCCCCTTCATCCCCACTGGAATCTACGCCTATGGAAGCATGTAACATTAATTTGACACACAACTGCAGCAAATTCATCCCACTCCCCCCATTAGAAACACATTGCCAAGGCTGGGATAGTGTTGTGTGGTGAGGTCTGCACCACATTGTTTGTGTTCCCAGGTTCTTGGTGTAGAAACACCAGATTATTCTTCAGCGCGCACACAGAGCGGGCTGCTAGCATGAGGTGTATTGAAGTATATGACGTGTGTTTTAGCTTACGATCGCTGACGCTACCTTTAACAAATATGCATTCTACTTACTTTTAAACAAATAAGTGTTTATTGCAAATTGTTCAGATAGAGCCACAGAACATCTAATATATGTATATGTATGTGTATATTTATATTTATAGAGTTGTTCTATTTATATTTTTTACATTTACAGTATATTTATACTATTAGATTTAAAATAAATGTTCAGGGGTATCAAAATGTTTTACGCAGCTGTAGCCTCTTTGTACCAAAAAGCAAGCTCTGCACCCCACTGCAGACCCATTCATGACATTTGTTGACATTATTACTCTGTACCCCCACACACACAGAGGCTCAACATGGGGGAACTGGTGGGATTTCTTATACCTGCTGGCTGGCAAATCCTTTATTGGTAATTGATGTTGGTTGTTTTGTGCGTTGCCGGCGGCGACAGCACTTCAGGAGGCCTGGCTAAGCCATGGCTACACAGGAAGGAAGATGCACTACAGCGGCTTAGAGACGCTCTCCGTCAGTTATCTCAGCGGGGATGGGGGTTCCTGAAAGCGATGAGCTGGCACTCATTTCTCATGTAACATATAGAGAGACATTCATCAAAAAACGAAACAAAATAACACAAAAATTCACGCAGAGAGATGTTGCAATCAAAGGATTAAGGTCTCTATACACCTCCTGGCTCCAAACCTGCTAAAAAATCCATCATAAACCAGCATGAATTACATGCTGGTCCAGGCTGGTTCATTCTGGTTAGTGCTGGTGTAGTGCTGGTCCAGGCTGATTCATACTGGTCTAGCTGGTATAATAGCACACCAGCCACCAGCATGGGATGCCAGGGTACATGCAAAACATACCTTATGCTGGTGATTGGTGGATTTTGAAGCAGGGGATGCTGTGAGTGCAGTCTTGTATTCTCTATAGGCATACAAAACTTGTTTCTTTCAGAACAAATAAGTATAGAATAAATTAGCACTTCATCAGGACCTTTTGGCAATAGGAAGCTCCTTGCTTAAAAATGGTGGACCTGAAATATCAAGCTTGTTCCAGCGGGGTTGGGATGGATGAGACATGAAAAAGCTATTGTGGATCCTTGGAAGTGATCGAAAAGAAAACAAAGTTGAAAACGAGAGCAAGCGCCGGGGTTCGGTAGGTGACTTTATAAACGTAGTCTTTTACAGCTATTAGTTACCAGACTGAAATTACATTCAGTAACCTCATTTTTGGATTACCTATAGATTTAATAACATAACCTGATAACTTCTCTTACTTTTAGATTACTTAGATTTCACCCCTGAAAATTTTTCTTTCAAATGCCATTCAAAGCAATTTGCTGCGTTGGCATACCAGTTCTATGTATTTTTGTAAACATTTATGTTGCTCAAGATTAAAGTAGGACTTCATTTCAGTTACTGATTTACTTTAATAAAAAGGTTAATATAAGAACAGACAAATGTATTATGCTTTTGTATTCTGCAAACATCCGTTTTTAATTTGAAAGTAGTCCTACAGTAGAAGTAATCACCTAATCTGTAATCTGATTACATAATTTTAGATAGCAATGTAATTACAGTTACTGCTTATTTGTAATCTTATTATCAGGTTCTTCCCAGCCCTGACAAGCGCAGGAATTCCTAGTTTATCTTTGTGACGTCTGGAGGCCTCAGCATCTCCTAAGCATAACTTTGATAACTTTGATAATGTGGCGATTTGTGCTGTATCTCCCATGTCATGTTTTCATTCAGGCGGAATGATCACAACATACTTGCAATCCACTCACATATTGAAGAGTGCATATCTTATCCTATCCACCAGGAGGATAAGATGCTCTTCATTTTTTATGGAAGAATGTCTTATAATGCCTCGCAAGACCAGACTGATCTCACAAACGTCAGTTTTACTTCGACACAAGATTCTGTCTGAAGATCTTGGAAATTGTTGTACTTCTGTCCAGCTAACCTAGTTTGTGTCCAATCAGCGTTGTACTGTTAGCTACGGGCGTGGTTTAGGTGTGAAGAAGGCGACTTGAAAACAACTCAAAAACAACCCTGTTAAAAACAGCATGACTACCACTACCTCAGCACTAACCAGTATGAACAAATCTGGACTAGCATGGAATTCATGCTGGTTTATGATGTATTATTTAGCAGGGAACAATGGCAGGTCCTACAGAGGTCAGATGCTGCATCATTACATTTAGAATTATGATTTATCAGAACATCTTTTCTCAATGGAAAATATTTTTCCTTATTCTCCCAACTTATTCTCCCAACTTGAGTGGATGGTGGAACAAGCTCTGCTGGTTCACAGGTTCGTCCAATCACCTGCCAAGTATTCTTCTGAATGTGCCTGTCCTTTTTAAACAGTTTCAATGGACGGCTGCCCAGACGGACATGTCTAACAGACCATAATATCAGACCACACATCTGGCGTGTCTGGTCACTTCTAATGTTTGCTCCTTATTTATGTATTCAGTAGAACAGTGTAAAATTAGCCTTTTGTGTTTTTCTCTTTCAGAGAATAAATGCGTTAACTTTTATATTTGGGGGAGCGCCCTGTGACAGTGACGTGAGAGGTGTTTTTGTTTCGAATGACTTCAAAATATCATTAATCCTTCGCCAGCATCGCTATAGCTCCGCCTTTATGCAAGGCTGAAATAGCCTCCCGAGGCTGTGCCGGTGCCGGTGGGTGGGCGTAATACAAACCGCTTCTTCAACTGATCCGTGAAGGGTTCTTTGTCCTCCATCACGGAGGTCCATTGCGGAGGAGGCTAGCCCTCGGAGACAGGCGTACACAAGCGTCCACGATGCAGGCCTACAGGAAACGTTCCTGTTCTTTTGGCACAGAGCAGGCGGCTTGGCACAGCAGTGTCTCCACTCACATTCACAGCCATTCAACTTCTCTGACAGCCGAAGCTATATTAAACACACAGGGAACAAATGTACACATGTCCACACTCAAAACGACCGAAATGTACTAAAATATACTGTCGAGTTATTACTATCTGTACAGTGGTATCGCCAGGGGATGAAGAGGGGCACTCAATTCCCCCTACAGGATCAGCTCCCACATCAAAGAAATGGCCACTGGGAAATGCACTGCATCTCCCAGAATATTTATTCACTCATTGACTCAGGTATAGTGCTTAAACCACATCATTAGAACAGGGCTGGGGAACGGTTCAAATAAAAGCTCCAGTTGTAGAACCTTCTGTTTGGACTTTTTTTCTTCAGTCTTGAATGCCTCATCCTAACATACCTACAGACTAGACAACCTCTCACTCACAACATTACATTGCACACAATAGAGAGACACTTGTTCTGAGCATTTGCAACATGTTCAATGAACGTGAATGGATTGTTTTTATAGAGCGCTTTTTTCAAAAGCACTTTACAGTATTTTTCCTCACATTCACCCAGTCACACACACCGATGGTGGTTGCTGCCATGCAAGGTGTGACCAACCACTGGGAGCAGCTGTGGAGTAGGGGGGTTAGGCATCTTGCTCAAGATGCTTACAGGTAGGTCAACACCAGGGTTGAAACCGACAACCTTCAGGCTGGGAGCCCAACCACTAGACCATCTGTCCAGAATGGTAGTGGACGAACAGGTTACAAAATTAGGTTGTGAGTTGAACAACGTTCACTACAACAAAGCGTTCTTTGTGTGTTTTACTGCTGTAGATTGTTGTGTTACAGTTACAGCAGTACAGATGCACAAGATTATAGTAGAACCAGTGTGGCTCTAGAATCACCCCTGTCTACACATAGCACACTGTTCCAATTGAAAGATATAGACTGTGGCTGTGTCAACCGTTTCCAATTTTGTATTTCATACATTTCATATTTCAAATGAGATTGCATAGCTTGCATTTAAGATGGAAATATTAAGTTAAGTCGACATTTGGGACTGGTAGTTAATAGTAATGATGACATCACAAAAACACCCAAGCAAATATAGCACTCGCCACATCCAGAAAACACACAGCAAACGTCTTTGAAAGTATTTCAAGAACATTTCAAATGTTATTCGAGGAAACGTGTTTTTCAGTGAAGATGTTCATTGAATGTTCAGAAAGTTCAGTCAACTGAACACACCCAGAGACACGAACCATGGATGGTCAGCCATGATGAGATGCCAAAGACGATGTGTTGGGTTAGCAAGGATATAGAAAAAGCATCCGAGTTGGACCACGCATATCAATTACACAGATCTCAAACTTCACCAACATCTCAGGTCCTGAAGCCAAAACTGCCTATTTTAATACATTTGATATTAACTTAAATCACACATTTGAAGTTATCTTTACTCTCCCGATCTTCTGTGGAATATATATGATAAGTGATCAAATTTGATTAAAGTTAACATTGGCACGTAACACAGACACGGGTACGCCGATCATCTGAGACAACAAATATGCTCTTTCATCCCTTCTATCACAGCAGACCTTCAGAGTTGGTGAGTGCAGCGCATCGCTGTCTCTGATCCTCTGCTTTTAAGTGCGTTAACAAGCCCTGGCTTAAAAAACGTGCGTATATTAGCTAGCGCACGTTAGCTGTATTTAGACAAGTGGAGCGATACGCTCTCACCTCTCGAGTGTTTCGTTGCTGCCTGTTAATTCCTGGATGCAAAGGCCAAGGTGTTAACATTAGCATGCATAGGAACTAAATAATACAGTAATGCCAATATTCCCTTCATAAGCCTTGTCAATTATAACAGAGCTGTTACGTTAGCATGCTGACATGTGTCCATATATTTTCACGTATTTCTTTATATTTTCATACACTTATCCAGTTGTGTTTCATCCACATGCAGGACTCCATCTGAATCGTGCTAGATCGTTTATTCAAATATTTACGTTGTCATTAACAATTTAATAAAACACATCTTTCAAACAATGCATGCATATCAATTGTACATTGATATTTCAACTCTCTCTGAATCTTTACACACACGCACAGGCACACATTATAAAACAACATAAAACACAATACAATGAGAATACTTGCCATAGGCCTTTATTTACTTTACATAACCAAGAATTACACAAACCACTGAGAAAAATAAAATATTTTTCTCAATCACATCACAAATGAGATTTCCACAATTCGCATATTGTGTATTCTGTATTTGTATCTTAATTGTCTGATTTGGAAAAACATCTCACCTAAATGAACACTGGGTCGTTGCAATTTAATTAATCTACAAACTTATATGTTTTACTGAGTGTCATGAAAGCAAATTAAGAGCAAACCATATAATATATGCAAGAATATTGTGTTGTTTGGTTATAAATGGAAATGGAAACACTGTCCATTGTAGCATGAAAGCACATAATTGGACCCTTATTATCCAACTTGAAGCTTGTGATGCCTGCTCACATTAAAATAAATGTGAACATTTAAAAACAATTTCAGAGAAATTGAACAACCAACAACGATGCTTAAGAGTTCCATATAGATCATGGTTTTCTTGTCTAGAAATATAAATTCACAGATAAATACATGGAATTGTCTTCTTTCATAAAAGGCTTTAGAAGTCAGGCTGGTGATGGTCCATTGCATTATCTTGAGTTCAGATTCAGTAACAACACTTATCCTGTCAACAACTGTCAACAACCTCAACAGAAGGTACATTTGTGGCCCACGTCTATCAGGGTGATTCTGATAAAAGAGGGCCGCGTTGTTGAACAGGAGTGCTGGAAAAAGCAGAATGCTTGCACCACAGTTAGCCTATCTGTACAGTAGTCTCAGCCACTTTGTCCATTTGCCCCATTCGTCTCATGAGCAACTCTGTGCTGAACAGCTGAGACATACTTACCCCTCTAGGCTGACACAGGACTCTCGTTTGGGAAGTGATGCTATAGATTACCATTGGCTGTCACTCATAGTATTTGTCCGTAAATTCTGGTGCGACGATATAGCGCAGTGCTTACTAATAAAAAATGTTATACTGTATATTATTTAAGCAGTAACCATAGTCTATTAATTCTACAGTGGTGTTGTTTAGTTTTGCAACAAATTCATTATAAATATAATGTCCGATTTGTTCATTGAGTTACGTAGTCTCCTGTCAGATAGGCGTGTAATGACGCATGCAGTTAGCCAGCGCTGTGTCCCAGGTTTTAAGTAAGTAAAGGCTGGCTCTGCGAGACTAGCCTCTATGTGTAACCATGCGTGGTCCATTAATGCTACAGAACGACTTCTACAAAGGAACAGTATTCCAACTGAAGACGCATTAGTAATCAGCCACACATGCCTGACACAATAATGCTGACCTCAGACATCAAAAACTTGAATCCACATTGTGACCATTTCTATGTACTCAATCTAATCAAATAAAGCGCCCTTCAATGTTTTAATGCTAAATTGCATAGCTGTATGGCTGAAACTAGAAATTATGCTTATGCTTTATATAGTATAAGCAAAATCACTACCAGCCATCATGTAATGTTTGAATTATTCCAATAGAGTGTGTAAATATACAGTACATGTTGTATATAATTATATGAGGATGCTTCAGATTATTTATTTGAATAATGTCTGGCAACATTCATGATCACTATAGGTCTGACTGAAAGGTTTTGTCTGAATCTGCTGTGTGTGTGTGTGAGAGAGAGTGTGCGTGTGCATGTGTACGTGCGCTCTCATTCATTGCTCTGATTGGGTTTAATCTTCTATGTAATTGAAAGAGTCAAAGCTCTTCCTGTCTCCACAATATAGTCCCTCTCATCTCTCCTCTCCCTCCCCCCTTGACCCACTTGTGATTTACCTTCCTGGAGACATTCAGGCATGTAAGCGTTTGAGCCCCAGGTGTCCTCTAGGCATGGATATGCAGCATTGGTGGCTGTATAGCGCCCCCAATTAGCGTACCTGCACCTACAGATCACGATTGTAGAAAGACAGTCCCAAACAACCTTCTCCTAAGCCCGAAGAATGTTGACACTTTGGTAGTATTTACTACAAATGTTTGTATTAATATTATGGTGAATATTAGATCATGTATGTTGTAAATGTATAACATAGTTATGCTTAATGACATGCTGCTGTCATTATTCTAACAGAATGTTGGTTGCCTACGACAACAGGTGTATGGTCTCTTCTACTACTGAAACGTGTAGTTTGTAAGTCGCTGTGGATAAAGGCGTGTGCTAAATTCTGTGAATGTAAATGGACGGTTGGGTTGGGGAGTAAAAAAATGATATATATATACGTATATAAAAAGAGAGATGTATAGACATCATCGTAGGAAAGTACAGGACCTACAATAATCATCAGAACGTTTGACATGCTTACAACACAAGTGTAGCCCAAGTGTGCATGTGCACTTTTGGCAAAACCCTGCCGTGACTCGTCCAAGACCTGACGTTGAACCTTTCCCCTGCGACTGTGTCTTTATAGGAGCTGTGTCGGTTCGACCGGTGCCATAGACGAGAGCCACAATGGGAGCGAGTAAAACACTGGTCCATTACAGAGCCCACGTGGAGCTTGACAGCACTTATAATAGCTAGGGGAGCTACAAATTCAAGGGTTTATAGGAAAAGGCACCTTAATGTTATTAGGATGTTTCTAGCAGAACACCGTCTAATATACATCTATGCTCATGCCTGAGGTGTTGCTATAGCGATGGGCCCCATAATGGGCCATGTAGAGAAGCCTATTATGTACACCGATGGCACACCGCCGCGAAACGACAAGGGTTGGACAGCTTCTGGTCACACATAATGCACCTACATGCACCCACACACACACACACACACAAGGTTTCCACGGGGTGTTGCAAGTGAAGCCACCCATTGGCTGTGCCAGCAAAGCCACCTGCTCTGGAAGCGAAGCCATGCACCGATTGGCTGTGACGTAAAACGTCGTGCTTTTCATATGGTGTCTGTTTATGAAGCAAATTATGACATCAGATAAAATAAGATGCGTGTAAGAAAAGCTGACATACAGTTGAACCATGAGTACAATGTGCAACTAAGTCAGGCAAATTAAAGAGATGAATTCATTACATTAAAGGAGATATGTATGCTTGTGCCTGTTATGGTTTATAATGCCATCACACGCACACACACACACGCGCACGCACACGCACGCACGCGCACGCACGCACGCGCGCACACGCACGCATTTACATTTACATTTACGGCATTTGGCAGATGCTTTCATCCAAAGCGACTTACATGTAGTACATTTGTCAGTAGTTGGACAGGTCGTATACCAGCAATTATAAGCAAA